>RJWJ010015535.1:0-36061 GCA_004363605.1 Indri indri
ATGTAGAACATAGGAATATTATGGAAAATAAAAACCCAAACAAAAGCAAATTTAAGTATTTTTAACGTAAATACCAATGATGAAAGTGTATACATTATTTAAGCAAATTTCTAGTTAGTAGGAAATCATCCCACAAACAACCTGTTTTTTCATCACTTTATAATGTAATCCCTCTATGTTTTTAGTCAGAAGATCCTCTAAATGAAAAGAACTTTGTCAAAAAGCTACTGAATTAGGTGTCAGAATTTCCTACACAATTACTTTCCATGTATGATGTATGTCAGTATTGCAATTATTATAGTGACTTTGTCAGTCTCATGACTCTGTGATGTATTTTCTATTATCACATGGCAACAATACAGGCTATAGTAGAATAATTTATTTTAAGGAGAAAAAAATCTGTCTTGTAATATTTTCTAATACTGCTTTCTAAATTATTGCCATTAGACTATTTAAAATGGAATGTTTTGTCTGTTTTTTGACCTGTTTTATTTGCTCCATCCAGTATATTTTGTGGGGTCATGTGACCATCCAGTCACATTCCGTTCTCTAAAACAATTTCATCTTGCAAAGCCAGGGCCAGGGGACTTACCTTCCTTCCTCAGTGCAAGTAAGTTGAGAATTGGAAGGTGCCCTTTCCTACTCCTTTGATTTTTGCTAAGGGGTTCTGGCAGACGTAGGGGAGGTTTTAACATAACGCATTTTAAATACCCCTAAATGGTCTTCTGTGATAAAAGTTCTAACTTTTCTACATCAGTTGACAAAAAATCTGAGTATTACAAAGTGGTGTTTCTACCTCGACACATCTGAGTTTAGCAGCATTGCTATCTTATCTCAACAATAGTATTAGTGAAATTATTTAAATATTTTATTGAGTTTGCTCTCAAATTTACAAAGAAAATGGAAAAATGGAAAAATGAAAGTGTAGGTACTAATTATGAGAAAAACAGGAAAATCTGAGCCAAAAGCTTAGACTCTTCAGTTTTTATTTATTGGATTAAGCTGGGAGATAATGTATTTGATTATAAAGGAAATAGTCAAAATTTTAAAACACTCAGAAAATTCCAGAAATACATCACTGACGATTGTGTTTAATTAGAAACTATAATTAATGCTTTGACGATAATTTTAAGCTTAATGGAGGCATTCAGAACTCCTCTTACAATAGGTAAGTCAATCTGTTTAACATGCTATTTAGTCTATAAAACCATTTTCTTAGGTTTTAAAAAACAGTTTTGCTCTTTGTTTTCTGATAATAAAATCAGGAAATACAAGAAAAATGAAGAAAAATAAAAGATAAGCCATATTACTAATACTTGTATATAAAAAGTTAATATTTTGGATCTAGAGCTTCACATATACCACTTTTTAATATGCTTTCACTTAACAATATATAATGAGCATCATTTGTATAAAAAACATGTATGTACATACAGACAGATCCACCTCATCATCTGCAATGGCTGCAGAGTTTTGCTTTCAGTGGATGCATCAAAATGTATTCAACAATCTCCTTTTAGTTTCTCTTAACCTGCTTTCTGGTTATTCTTCTAATTTATAATAACCACTCAGAAATGCCCTTTGACTTCCTCTTCAATAGACTGCCCTTTAAAGATGTCTACAAATAAGTGACCAGTTGCCATTCATTTAAATGACTTGACTATATCCAAACTACACTTCACAATGAAAATCCAAGCATGCCTTTATTTTAGAAGAATTTTATTAAGCAACAGTGACGTACTGCTAGGGATACAGTGGCATGAGCTAGGTTTCTGATCCTGGGAGCTAATATTGAACGAAGGCACAACCATAGACTAGCAACTGTGTGAGGGTTTTTCACACACAGACTAACTCATCAGTTTTCAAACAGTGTCTTGAAGGGACACAGGTTCTGTAGGAATCTCGAAAGGTCTTTACAGGAGCTGATGGGGCTGTTTAGCAGAGCAGGAGAGAAGCAAAAAAGAAGGGAAAGGTGGGGAACAGAAAAATAAGGAGGAAAGAAAAGAAAACAAAGGAGGAAGAAAATACAACAACGACGAAGACGGCAATGAGGAAGATAATCACAGAGATGCATACGGCAAAGACAACAGACAAGGAAACAAAGGACAGTAATGAAGATGATGACGAAGGAGAAAGTTTAAACATTAACGGATCTAATTTAATTCTTAGAATAAAATTCCTATGGGGTAGATGCTATAAGGCCTCAGTTTATATATTAAAACACTGAGGTTAAATGAAATTAAGTAATTATGTAAGTAACACACCTAGTCAGTAGAGCTGGAATTGGATTCCAGGCCTATTCCACTCTCGAAGCTTGATCTTACATTATTATATGAGTTTCTGTTACAAATAACTCTATCAGTAGTTCTTGGGTATTTTTTACTGTCTAGGAAGTTGCACTTGAGAGGCAATGATGGGGTGCAAATCCTCCAATCATTGATAGAAATCACTCAGATATCATCTTAAAAAGGCAAAATTATCTAACAATATATCTAGTGCTTTTAGTTGTAAAAATATTTTACAAATATGAGAGCAACGTTTTCCTTGGCAGTATTATTCTGAGGGAGGCAAAATACAATCACTCATAAGATACTGATTTCTCCAGTGTAATTTAATTGGGGACTGAAAACTCCCCATTTATGTCCAAAGTGTTTTACTTCCTTGATTTTTGTTGACACTCCAGGCTGGCACTGGCTGGCTTTAGCACCTTCACCATATTCTCCCAGGAGGAGAGACAAGAAAGAAGATGCACAGGGCTCACAGGTATGTACACCTGGGATTTAGGAGCATCACACACTCATTTACGTGGATTTCTTAATATGTAACTGTGGTGTTTCCTAGACAGGCTGACGCACAGGCTGAAAAAAGGAGAAATAGGCTTGCGATCTAATTCCTCAATAAATAAAAACAAAACCACCAAGCACATCTGACCTTATTTTACCCAGACAGTCCTCCCATCCTTTTGCTAGCATAGCTCTGCTAAAGTTGGCTTTTTAAGGTAAAAAGGTCTGTTTTTCTTGAGCACAAATAGCCTATATCTTCATATCTTTTGCTAAAGGAACTTATGGCTAGCAATGCTTACAGCACAATGAAGAAAATGATTATGGGGAGTTTTCTCAAGGGACCTTAAAGACACAGAGTAAAAGCAAACAAAAATATAGAAGGCTGAAAGAGCTGACTTATCCATACAAGCCTAAATAAAAATAGCTCTACTACATAAGCACTAAGAATATGATCCTGGTGAAGATTACAAAAGATATAAATACCACAGGAAGTTTTAACTGATTCAGACGGTATGTGTATAACTAGAAATCAAACAATGGAATTCAGGTAGGAGAAACTGAGAACTTGAGTAAATAGTTCTTAGTAGCAAGGGGCTTGTCAGCTGAGGAAAGGTTCCATTATTTATACATTGGTATATTCATACACATATATTTTGAAATATAGAGGGCTATTTCATCAAAGACAAGAAATTGAATTTCTCTGAACTAAAATTTAAACACAATGTACCTAGCAGTATCTGAAATCTAAAGAGGAAGATATTTTTTTACTAATGCGAAATGGATGTTTAAAAAAATAATTGTAGAAATACAGATTTTAGAAACGTACCTTGAGATATGCTCTTCTTAAAGTTGAACCTTTTGTTTAGGTTCTATAGTCCTGCTGTAACTCAGTCCAGCTGTACAACCATAAATCCACCCATAATGTATTTAACTTCTCCCTCCCTCTTGAAGCACCCTTCTCCCCTCCTCCAACACCCTTTTATTTAATTATCTAAATATTTTAGGTGAAAGCATTTTTACGAGGACGCATGCATGCAAAATAATTATAGAAACCCTACTATACATACGCTATTAGGAGAATTCTGGATAACGTGCATCCTCAGCTACTAAATTTTAATGGCTTATTATGACCAACTGAATGCTTGAGAACAGTTACTTTCTGTCCAGAAATATAAAACAAAAAAAGAACATAAGTAATATAATGAAGTCATAACTCAATAAAATATATACCTGATATTTAAGATTTTTTATTGATGGCTAATATTTTTCATTGATGAAGGGAGAGCTTCTTGTCAGGTAAGCATTGTTTCTTTCTAATAATGTTCAAATCTAACATTTTAATCTCATAAATATATGATGAACTAAAAAAAACCCCAGATTTCAGTTGAAAATGCAAATGTTCAAAATTACATCACTAAAAGGTAGATAAAATGGAATAATTCTATAATCTTTTCATGTATGAGCAAATGGTAGTTTGTTTTTCATCTCTTTTTTTTTTTTTTACTACGAATTCAGTTCAGTGAAATTTGCTTATTAAACTATTTGAGGCACCAAAAAGAGTTAAATTAAACATAAAATGTCCATACTACAAAAGAAAAAAAGATAAATCAGATTTATATACAGCATCTGCAACAAATTTGAGGTACTGGCTAGGCCTTCAAGGTTCCATGCTGTAATTTAAAAACCACACACACACACACACACACACACACACACACACACACACACGCACACTCTCTCTCTTTCTTTCTCTTAAAGATTCAAATTACTATTAAAAATGCAACTTTTGAAAAAAATTAAAAACACTTCTAAAGGTGGTGTTAACTTTGATGTGGCCATGTTACCAGACTGGGTACTTGAGGGCAAAATAACAACTTCTTAGTAGCACACAATTAATAGAAGGACATCTAACTGTGCAAAGAACATTATATTTATTTTTAAATACAGCAAGAGTAACAATATTAATATAAATACAAAGTAAATGCATAGATTCTCAATGCAGCATACTCAAATACACATATAACTTTTATTTAACAGAAATCACTAGTACAATATTATTTCTTAACTTTGATTTACATGAATATGTAGAATGCATTAACTGCACCTGAATTTCTGTACATGATCTTAAAAAGTCCTATAGGCACAGAAAATTTAAACTATGACTTATCTTTATTTATAATCATTAAGAAGACTTTACATCAGAATATACCCTCCCCCTCCTTTCCTGCACCCACTATAAAAATACATGAGAAAACTGAGGTAAGAATAATAAACAGCTGAAATATGCTTACGGTGGAGCTATTGCTGACTCCATCAGAATGTCTCAATGCTATAACTTTGCTTAGTGGTAGCAAGAGGAAAATAGATACAGGAAAAGTATTCTTTAAAAAATAAATTATTCAAACCTTAAATTAAACAAATATATACACCTACTGTAGAGAGGCTGATTTAGTGAAGATAATAAACAGCTTGCCTTTACAAGTTTCTCTATAACCTGCCTTAAAAATAACTCTTTAAAAAAGCTAAAACTAATTCAAAATTTATAACACAGTTTTGGTCAAATTTAACTATTTTCTTTCAAGATTACAGTTCAAAAATTAATATATGAAGCCTAGGACATCCTGTCCTTTGCATCAAACTCATGATCCTATTATTCAACGAAACATGAATTAGAGTTATTAACAATCTATTTTTTTTCCTAAAGTTAAAAACAAGTCAGAGACCAAATCAACATGATCTAGCATATTTCAATAATTCTCACACTAATATTTAAAGTAAATACTTTCCCATAATTTTTAAATACTCATAAAACATTACATAAAATAAGAAAAAATATAGACATTAATACCTCAAGAGCTTAAGCAAATTAAACAAAACACCAAGTTATCAAAGGAACATAATGAAGTTTTCTCCATCACACTATACTAAATTGCATGCCCCCACCTAGCAGACAACCCCACACATACTCGCCCAACACTCTCATATCAGTGAGCTTAACAAAAAATAATTTCCATCAAAATAATAAAGACACACTGTGACCACTGTCACCATTAAACACACACAGTTCAATTAGGCTGCTCAAAAAATGTATACGCATAAAAGTACAGAATACCATACTAAAATGTGAACACATCTACTATACAAAGTCTGAACAATGCAAAAAGCAAAGAGTTTTAGTTTCGGTTGCTAATTAGCTGTGGTAACAGGATGTTTATTAAAACTGAATTTATTTTTAAAATATACATTATACATCTTTAAAACTAAGAAGAAGATTATAGAAATCAGAAACTTTTAAAAGTGTTTGAATGCAGTAATTCAAGAGTTTATACTGAACCTTTTATTCAACAGATTGACTAAAGGAATTTATATTTGTGAGACCCAAATGGCTTAAGTTTAAATGGATATTGATGGAGAAGTAAACATTTGGGTACATTTTAAAATAAAGATGAAATGGTAAAGTGCCTTGAAGCTAAACATATTTAAAATAATAAATAGAAAGTAACGAAAGATGCATCCTTATAAGGAATTAGAAAAAAAAATCCCAGCAATGAATCAACACAAGTACCCCTTATTAATCGCAGTGTTTTGTTAGAGGCATTTTTCTAATTGACACTGAATTAGCATTTACTATCCCAGAGAGAGTTCTCTGTGGCAAACACTTTAATGGAGGTTGTCTGATGGCTTTGGCTCGTATTAGAGGTGTAACAAAATAGATTTAGTGAGCAGAGTTAGCCGCGGTCGTACAAACGGCACCCTGGAATAGTTCTCCTCACCCATAGAACAAGCTATGCATGAAGCTCTTGCCCTTGACTAATATATTAGGTTCTCTAAAACAATACATTAATTATGCATTCACTGTGAGTTCAGACACTGTGCTTAATATGATTAGTGCTGCTGTCTACCCTACTTAAGTACTGACATGTATTTTAAAAACAGAAAGTGAATTGGACGCCTTATACTATCCAGAACATTAGCTGTCTTCTCAGGGAATACACAGTAAAGATGAATACACACATGCCTCAACTACTAATACTTGTAGGAGTCCTGGTTTAGTGTTTTAAACTCAGAGGCATTTCCCTTTGTAATCCTCTCTCGAATTTATCTGCCTCCCAAAAGAGCTGCATTTCATTGTCCGGCTCTGAACCTTTGAATACGTTTTAAATTTTACAATGTGGTTTTTAGTATTAAAGTAAAAATTTATTTTTCAATGGTCACAATCTTTTCCTCTTACTTGCAATCCTCACAGTACAAAGCTAATTCAGCAAAGAATGAATCTAACACTGCAAATATTGCAAATAACACCTAAAATTCCATAATAGTTGTAGGACTATTACGTTTTTATTAATAAGCTGATAATGTTGTGCAAGATGGGCATGCTGTCACTTCCTATCACTGTAAGAGTGGACCCTTCTATTTTCAGTGCATGTTGAAAAACTATAGCTTTCAGGAAACGTTTCAACTATAGGTAGCAGGATAAAAACATTCCTGTAGTTATTTTACCAATGTGCATTCATCAGTGACAACCTGTGTAAATACATTTAAAGATGAAGTTCACATTTCATTGTTCACATTTCAGGGGGGAACCCGACCAGCATCTCATAAATCAATTTGTCACCTGCTTTTGCTGGCCATTTTCTATTGAATTTCAATCCAAAGTGAAAACAGGTAAAGCAATAGGAAAAAGAATAAAATTGAAATAATTTTACGCGAAAGAAAACACTTCTAAAACTGGAGAACATTTGTTTCAAGTACAACTTATAAACTGGTTGTGACTCAACATTAAACAAGTAAGACCCAACATTTACCACATTCACATAGCATTAAACACCCAACCCTCACAGGCCCTTCTATCGTGGGAAGAAAGACTTTGCACTCTGACAGATAAAGAAACCGAGGAGGGGAGCAGAGGGAGCTGATCTGCACCCCGAAGCACAGAGGATTCTTCAAGGCTTAAGCAACATTGGACTATCCACCCAGGGCAAAAACATGGCAGGTACTTTTCTCCTCTGTTTAGGTAATTCCCATAGGTAATCACCTAACAACCGGGTGCTATGAAATGAATATACTATCTTAATTACCAAGAGGCCCTTTAACAAATTACGTGTGCAACATGTACTGTGAGAACAAACATACACCAACAAAGGACAGTTAGCACTCCCAAAGTCTAACATTCTGAATGGAATAAGAAAAACCTCTTAATTTTATGTTAATGGAAATTAGGAAAACACTAAAACAAACTTATTGTGCAATATGTTTCAGATATGGCTCTGCTTCACTAAAACTACCCTATCTCTGATAAAATGGCAATACAGTGTAATAAACTACACTCTACACACAAATCTCTCTAAAGTACTTGTTTACAATTCACAAATTTTGTGCCAAGTTAAAGAGATGAAGCAATACTTTCTATCAGTAAAAAAGAGTCGTCAAGTCTAACAGAGTGGTCACCCTGCAATATTTGATGCAACAACTAACCTATTTATAGCTGAACTGAGTAGAAAACAAGAGTCAGGCAACCTGATTTATTCTTTAGAGACCCACCATCACCTTGACAGGAGTGAGAAATGTGAAACTAACCACCATGCAATCAACTGTAACTGTTGTAAACATTTTATCTGCTTTTAAGTAACAAAAGGCAAGCCTAGTTTCACAGCTGGGTACTACTAATACGGAGCACTGAGAAAGGGAAAAGTGCTTGATACTGAAAGGAAAAATGTCTATGTCTGAACATCATATGGTTTGACTTAAAACAGACTGATTAAAGATACTTAAACTACTCTTGCACATAAATTGCATGCACCTGTTGTTCTCATAGTGGTAGCCCTTCCATGCCCCTGTGAGCATGAGAATGCTTCTCCACGGACAGAAAGCCCTGGCTGACTCCATCTCACATCACCTAACACTGGAGAGAGTGAATTTATTAATCAATTTCACAGTTTCTTTCAGATACATTATTTACATTAAAATGTAATACTAAATAAACCACAGAAATAACATTTACATTCTCTATTTAATGCCTTTCATTGCAAACTGCCTTCCTAATTTTATGATTTATATAAATTTTTCTTTCTAATCAGACAAATTAGTTTCATGTGTTTCCATCATGCTCTAGGCTACATTACCCACGCTGGGAAAAAAAAATCCTGAATTCTTAAAAAAAATTTAATTTTTACAGCTCACACATTAATAATATTGTCTATATAAGTCCATAGTTCAAATAGTCTTAAGAAAATTACTGAATATTAATGCTACTAAGAAGAGATTTATCATTTTGGAATCCAGATTCACTATGACAGACTGTGAATATGCAATTTAAAACAAATTCTAAAGCAATCACTTCCCCAAATCAAAAGTTTACTGCACAAGTTGGTAGAAAAAACCAGTAGGTTTAATGATGGAAGAAATTGGAATTTTGAGTTTAATCTTTGGTACTGAGGCAAGGCATTGTAACTCTGAGCCCCGGTTTCCTAATCTGTGCTCACACAGTGACCTCCTGTTCCATGTACCCCAAGGAATTGTGGGAAGATCAAAGACCTAGTACATGAAATAGCTCTGTAAACCGTAAAGTGCTCTAAAAATCTAAGGCATTATACCATCATTGTCACTCCTGGCCCTCTCTCCACATCCAAGTGGCACATCCTCTTAGGTGTCGGGATGGATAGATGGATGCATTTATTTATTTATTTATTTACTCATTTACTTACTTTATTTATTTATTCCCAGTGCTGGCTTGGCTTGTGCTCTTAAACCATTTTTGAACCAGGCAGACTCCATGTAGAAGCAACTCCTCCAAAGGCAAACACTACAGAAATATTATCTTGGTTTCTTTGGGTACTGGTAAGATGTACTTGATTTATGGCAGATGCATAATTATAAAAGATATTAAATTCATGTGGTTTATTGAAGCAACAGTATTTTAGCCAAGGAGCTGGAGAGTAACTTGGCATTTGTGATGCCTGAAAGACCAAACAGTGTATTTTGTGGCAGTGAACAAGCCAAGTCTCAGACATCCTAGCACTGTTCACCAACTGGCAACACTTCTTTCAGTTGGCCAAGGGCATTTTTCTTCCTGAAAGAATCCCAACAGTTGAAACCATGCTCCACAGGGTTAAAAAGAAACTGGTGGTTAATAGGAATTCTGGAGCTTGTCTCACAGGATGACAGATAAAGTAAGAAACAGCTTGTTGAACCCCTTCCACTTTCAAAACAGCAAAATTGGCCAAAACCAGTTGGAACCAATATGGCCAACTGGAGACTGAGCAGAATAGACTTGCTGGCCCAATGGGTGACCTTGTGACATCACAGCCCAAATTTCCACTGCAGGTTTCCTATCAGCTCCCCCTCCCCCATCCCGAATTTGCATATGTGATCCATGAAGAGATATAAAGGGGCAATTGTGCATGCCCAGGAGACTTTCCAAACTTGCCCTCTCCCTCCAGCAATCAATCCTGGATCCCCAAACCTTTCTCCCAAAACCTAAAGAGATCAGGGGCTCCGGAGTCAGATAAAAGCAGAATGACATTAGGGAATTCACTTAACTTCTCTGAGCATCTGTTTTCTCATCTGTCAGATAGGGATCACAATACCCTGCTTACAAGGTTGCTATGAAGATAAAATGAGATGATGTATATAATGTGCCTGGTGACCTAAAGTCATACTATTATTATTGTTATCATCATGATCATCATCATCATGATTGCGGCTATTTGCAGAATAGCCACACTAGAGACAGAGAAAGCGGTGAGTCACCAAGGCACAGGTCAGGAGGGTTTGCGTGCTGCATGCAGAGCAACATGGGAAGTTCAAAGTACAACCCACTTGACCAAGAACTAGGAGATATAAGAAATTAGAGGTGGGGGGACACAGGGCCAGTGGCAGATGCAAAAATATAGTGACTCCTTGCTTGAGGCCTATAGCATTAATACAGTTGCTGCAGAGACAGACACCAGTCCCAATGGAATCCATCTAGTATCAAGGAAGATGGAAGATGGAAGTAGATTATTAGCAACACACTTTACTGAAGAGAATCATGTGTGGACTGAGAAAAAGCAGGAGCCTCTAGCTGGCAAATTTTAGCCATATATCTACAACTGTGATAATGGTGCAATTTCTACTCAGAAATAAGTTTTCATAATAGTTCAAAGATACCCACAAAGACACAAATTTCCTCATACAAGAGAAGGATCTCTTACCATCTCACCCCATCCCTCCCCCTCACTAAATTGGAAAAGTACCAACAGAAAATGTCTACGGAAAGAAATACAACAAAAAAGAACAGCAACAGGTTAGGTTTATTCTCCATTGGTACGACCTACTGTCTTTGGATCAGCAACTAAAAAGGTTCATGGTCCCATAATGACCATACCATAGTTTCAAATGAGAATTTATAAGAAATTACCTTTAGCCAGCCAAATCTGTTTCACTTGTAACCTAACCAAATTTTAACATTCTTGAAAATTCCATGCAGCAAAAGTTAGGGAATTAACTAATTAAAAGGCATAAGCAAGAACCAAAAATTTAAATAGAAACTTCAGCATCTCTTAAAACAAACAAACACACACACACACACACACACACAAAACTACTTTTTCAGTGTCATGAAAAAGCATTGCCAATCTTTTAGCAGCAATTGAAAGTACAGAAAAAATATTTTCTCTCACCAGAATCCTATACATAATTATATTAAATGTCTCTTGGTTTTCCCTATTTTTAAAGAAATTTAACCAAACAAATGATGATAAACTATTACACAAGTAGGCAAGCTAGGATTTGGTAAGATCACAGACAGAAAATATCAATTCATCTAATTGGTTGGCAGGGATTGCCACAGCATGTTGAAGATTCTGCAACCTCATGTGTTTTACAAAGATGATGACCCTGACCACAAAGTGGTATCTGACACCCAGGCCGACAAATTTTTTCTCGAATCCACTTCCCTTTCCGTATTATCTCCATCATTTCCTCTAGATGCTGGGTCTGCAGTGATACCCTACCTGGGCAACATGCCTCTAGGCTCTCCCCACTTCGGTGGCTCCCTCTTTCCTACGGTATCAAATCAGAACTCTTTTGGCTGGGCAATTATGACATGCAATGATGGGGCCTCATGGTTAGCAACTTCCTTTCTGCAATCTGACATTCCAGGGCTCTCCACACCACACACATGCACATGGGGTGTGCTTTCCATCTTCCCTGCCTGAGCTCAGGTTATTTATTCTGACGAGAATCCTCCTCTCCCCGTCTTTAAATCCGGTACAACCTACATACTCCAGCTAAAATGCACCACCTCCTCTAGATGTGTTCGCCAACTCCTCCCACCACACAAGCCAAAGAAAATCTTTCTTCTATAATATCCTACATCACTTTATTTTTCCTATTTATTTTTGACCTGAACTGCATCTATCTGTTTATATATCTTACATTTCCCACTAAGTTGTGAGAGTAGAAATAATGTCTTATTTACCCATCTCCAATGATACAGGTGGATACTATTATTAACATCTCCATTTTATAGATGAAGAAATCAAAACATAGAATGGTTAAATAATCTGCCCAATGTCCCACCACTACAGGTAGTGACAGCCAGAACTCAAATCTGTACTCTTAGCCACCCTGGTATACAGCCTCTCTATCAGGGCACTGCGACTGTTAGAACTCATGATATTTTCATCTTCCCTTTGATTACTAGGTTGCTTAAAGCCTAAGTGGCCAAGTTGCAGCCATGATAACAACAGTGCAGGATATTAGATGCATCCCTAAGCATTAACCTTGGTTTTGGCTTACATTTTTCAATTTATTATTTTCTTTTCCTTATCAGGGTTTTTAGAAAGTGCCTGGAAATACACATATAATTTTTAAAATCAACTTTACTTCCTACTCACAAAATTCTGACCATAAAGCCTGACATCAAAGGTGAGAGGAAATACAGCTGGCTGAGGCAGACAAGATATAAAAAGAGAGCTAAAAGATATGAACAAATAAATTTAATAACACAATTGCAGAATTGAAATCAGCACTAGAAACCTTAAAGAACAAAACCCACAGTGGAGGAAGTTAAGCCACTGAGTCACAGGCAGAGAGAGCCTGATGCATTTACCCAGGTTATAGAAGCAAAGGACAAAGACAAAAATGTCAAGAAAGAAATGTCAAGACAGACAACTGAGAAAGAAAACATAACCAATGCTTGACCGGGAAGACTAACTGTGACAAAGATATAGATTCTCCACATCATAATTCCTGTATTTCTAGGGATCTTAGCTAAAGCAAAAGGATCATCAGTTGGAGAAACTAAGCCTGGACAAACCTTGGGACACTGTACCAAAGGACACAGTTTTCACTCACTGTTCTCATGCGAAGTTGCCTGTACTCACCGCCTCTGTCTGATCATCTTCTACTCCTCTCCCCAGTTTGACTTCCCATGGCTACCGTGCTTGCTGCACAACTCCTAAAAGTACCACTTATTTTATTCCATGTCAGTGACACCTTCTGGAATTCTGCCTCACTGTGGGACTGTGGCTTCCCCACCCAACAGACCACCCAAACAGCACTTCCTAAGGTCATCAGTGGTCTCTTCATTACTGTATTCAATGGAATTTTCCATTCTTCAGCTCGTATAACCTCATGGCAGCATTTTACACTATTAATCACTGTATCCTCCTTGAAATATGCCCTTTTGCTTCTATGATACCCTGGTTTTCTTCTTTGTGGTCTCTGCAAGGTCATCCTCCTCCACCTGCCACTAAATGGCGTAGTTCTTCCAGGCTGGTCCAAGCCACTTAATCTCACTAGAGTGTCTACAGCTATAATTATCTCCTCTATGCAGATGACTCTCAGTTTCTATCTGCAACACATTCCTCTATTCTAACCTCCAGACCCACACATCCATCCGTCTAATCCATTTACTTGACATTTCCTCTTGGCTATATACTGAAGGCACCTCAAAGTTAACATGCGCAAAACTGAACTCATGATCTTTCCACCAAACCTAGGTATTCTTGTGTAGTGAATGGCATCACTATCTACCTAATTTTATAAGTTTCACCCCAGAAGTCATCCTTGACAACTTCTTTCTCTCTTTTCACCCCTGCCAATAAATCTCTAAGTACTGTTCATTTTATCTCTTAAATATCTCTCAAATTTGCCACACACACCCCCAGCACCCCCCACAAGCTTCACCCATGTGTAAGCCATCATCACCTTTTGCCCAGACTCTAAAGTATGACAAAAGCCTCTTGGCCACTCTCTCTGAAGCCATTCTGGCACAAATAACAAATCTGATCAGGTATCTCTCTCTCTGCTAAAGCACAAACAATGGCTTCCTAATGCCTTATAACAAAATAAAATAAAATCTTAACATAGCCTATAAGACCATACCTGGTCTGAGCTCCACCATCTTCTCCAGCCTCATCTCACTCAACATTCCCCTTTCTGTCTCTGTCCAGTCAGAGGGCTCCCTGTTTTTCTAAACCATGCTTCCTCCTGCCACAGGGCTTTTGCATATACTATTCGTTCTGCCTAGAATCCTCTTCCCTCTCCTACATGCCCAGTAAACTCCCACTCATCTTCAGGATTTCAGCTCCAGCATCACTTCTACCCCTTTAACAAATTCAAATAGTAGCAGGTACCTCTCATTTGCAGCACTCACTAAAGCAATTTTATAATTTTTAAATAAAATTTGTGATTATTGTCTGCCTCCTCACTCTCCACTAGGCATTGAGTCCAATGACAGCAAGGACCATGTCAGCTTTTTGCCTACCACAGAGCCTAGTGACTGGTGTATACAATAGACACTCAGCTGATGACACAAGAGTTGAACAGGAGTTGAATTCATGAATGAATATGTCAATAAATTAGAAACTTTCACAGAATATAGGAAGTGAGACCAGGAAATGCCACCTCAACGCAGGTGAACCAACTTCCTAATCAGGTGGAAAATACACATGTATCAATCACTGGAAATCACAAGAGCACAGAGGACGTGTGTAACATCAAACCTGTGGACAGGGCAGATTCCAGTAAATATCACACATCCTGCATATAAGCAAATACTGTGATTGAAGATACCTCTCTTAGTTCAATGGTGAATAAACAGAGGGAAATAACAACAGTGAAATTGTCAATACTCCCCAATATAAAATATAGAAAACAATAATAAGAGGCAAGGGAATATCTGTTTCAAAACAAAATTCCTACTAGGGAAAAACAAAAGTAAATTTTGAAAATCATTTGCTTTTTACTCTCAATACCATAGAAGAACTAATGGAAGACATGACAACATATTAATACTTGTATATAAAAAAAACAATACAGGTAGAAATAAAAAAAGGTGAGACATGCAACTATTTGAAAGAAACTAAAAATCTAAGAGCTAAGAACACCTAGGAATGAACAAAGAAAGTGTAGATCTAAATTTTTGAACCTTATTTTACTGAGAAATATATAACACAAACAAATAGGACAGAAGTGTTTCTTTGATTCTTACATGTCCTTTTCTCCTCTACATTTTAATATTTCTCAAATTGGGATTCATCTTCAGGTTCATTTGTATATTTAATGTTGTCTAGTGTTTCATCAGCCACACTCCTGCCCTCCAGTGTTAGTAAATGGTCTTAGAATCTACGACACGCTTGTGGCTAAGAAGACTGAACAGTGCAGGGATGCCTACCCAAATACATTTACAAATATAATGTAGTTCCAATTAAAATCCTAATTTTTTGGAAGAATTTCAAAAAATGATTCTAAATTTCATATAAAAAAATAAACTGGGCCGGGCGCGGTGGCTCACGCCTGTAATCCTAGCACTCTGGGAGGCCGAGGTGGGCGGATCGTTCTGAGCTCAGGAGTTCGAGACCAGCCTGAGCAAGAGCGAGATCCCGTCTCTACCAAAAAAATAGAAAGAAAATTAATTGGACAGCTAAAAAACATATATAGAAAAAATTAGCTGGGCATGGTGGCGCATGCCTGTAGTCCCAGCTACTTGGGAGGCTGAGGCAGAAGGATCACTTGAGCCCAGGAGTTTGAGGTTGCTGTGAGCTAGGCTGACGCCACGGCACTCGCCCCAGGCAAGAAAGTGAGACTCTGTCTCAAAAAAAATAAAAAAATAAAAAATAAAAAATAAAAAATAAATAAACTGATGAGAAGAACCAAAAAAGTCTTACAAAAGGAGTGCACTGCAGAAGACCTGCCCTCTCAGACATTCAAGTACATAACAGAGATAAGTACCACTTAAAAGGGTGCATACGTCCCACCCAGAGGTGCTTACTGGGATCTGTGTTACGAGCAAACATGCGAATGTCGATGTGCATTCATGTAAAGGTAACATATGTTCAAGTGTGTGACCATCCTCCATGTTGGTGGCACGCGTCTGTGTTGTGAGCAGGAGACTGAGCCCTGTCTGTGGGCCTGCGATGGCAGGGGTACAGGCAGGAGGCTGGGGAGCCCACCCAAAGCAGGCAAAAGGGGAAGCTAGATCCTGAGGGGATCTGGTTCTAAAAACAGAATAGATTAGTGAAGTAGAAATAAATCCAAAATACAACAGAATTTAGCCTATTACAAGAGTGGCATTTAAAAATAAGCCAGGGATAGCAAGATAATTTAGTGCCAAATTAAGTTTAATCATCACCTCATATTTTTTTTTTTTTTTAAATCCACATATTAAGATATAAGGCCTTTCCAATGCTCTTTCCCAAGGAAGAAACTACTACAAAACAACAGATTTGATACATAAAAATGCAGGCCTCCATATATCCCAAAACAATATAAAAATAAATAAAGAGCAAAGTAAAGGACAGGCTCAGAAAAACATCTGCAACAAAGGGTTAATTTCCTTAATATACAAAAAGTGCTTGCATATTATTTAAAAATAAAGTATCTTCATGCTAAAATGGACAGAAGACATGATAGAACAATCATGGCAACTAACAGATGGCTAACAAATATCTGTAATTAAAGCATTAGGAACATAAGACCTTTTTCCTTTCTTTCAAAATTTAAGAAAAATAAGATGACAAGAATGTGTTGGGCAGAGTATTAAGAAACAGGTATTGGGGGAAAGGTGGCTTGATGTGCACAAGGGGCCTGGTGAGTCCCTGCAAGGTTCTGACTAGAGGAGGAATGTGACTTCACTTACGTGTTTAGAAGGTCACTCTGAATGTTGCCTAGAGAACACTGTATTACAGAAGGGCAAGGAAGAAGTAGCAATGCCAATAAGGAGGTGACTGTAATAATCCCGAAGCAAGAGACAATGGTGGTGGTGATGTGAAGGTGGGAGAATTAGCTGGAGAATCCAACCATCCTCTAGTCATTCCTCATGACTTCAACAGCGAATGTGTGTGTGGCTGCGTGTACACAACCAGCATGATTTCCAGATGGCACGAACGTGGGGTCTGAGAGAAAAACAGGGGTCATCGATGACTCTAAAGTCATTAATGCAACCAGCAGATTGGATTGACAGCAACTAAGATGGGAAGTCAGAGCAGGTTTGAGGGGAAGGATGAGAAGTTCAGTTTTAGACATGTTCCGCTTGTGGTATCTTGCAGAAACTTAAGTGGAGCTGTTCAGTAGGCAGTAGGACATATGGAGTCTGGGTTTCTCTATCTCTTATTTTTTCCTCTGGTAATAAAGTTTCTGATGAGGAAACATACCACTGGAATATATTTTTGCTAATAGCTCTTTGTGGTAAGTACAAAGAATACATAACTCATTACGTTATCAACAAATCACTTTAGAATACATTAATTGATACTGTAGTTTCCCCTTTTCCTCAGGGGACACATTCCAAGATGCCCAGAGGATGCCTGAAACCTCGGATGGTACCGAACCCCACATATACTATGTTTTTTCCTATACATAACATACCTATGATATAAACTTTCACCTTTTCACTTAAAGGAAGCACAGCTTCTCTTTGGCATACCTCAATAGATAGCATCACTACTTCTTGCACTTTGGGGGCATCATTAAGTAAAACAAAGGTTACTCAAACACAAGTACTGAAGTATCTGGACAGTCGATCTGATAACCCAGATGCCTACTAGTAGTGACGGACAGACAGGCAGCGTCTGCAGTGTGAATTCCCTGGACAATGAGACGATTCATGTCCAGGGTGAGACTGAGTGTGGCAGAGAGACATTTCATCATGCAGCTTAAGATGGCACACAATTTAAAATTTATAAATTGTTTATTTCCGGAATTTTCATTTACTATTTTCAGATCGAGGTTGACCACTGGTAACTGAAACCTTGGAAAATGAAACAGAGAATGGGGCGGGGCCTGGGGGCTACTGTAGCAATTAATGAAGAATAACTTTAAAAAACCTTAAAATAACAAGAAGATAAAATTACGCACAATTCCATTTAGTATTATATGAACAAACCTGTTTTGCTATTATAAACTTTTATGTTTCCATTAACTTTGGCTTGATTTTAACTGTTTCCTTAGTATTATCCAAAATTTTAATTCACTTTGTTTTATTATAATCTCAATGTTAATCCTTTCAAAGATGACTAATAAATTTCCAAGAAAATCTGTATGAATGGGATTATCTTCCTCTGTACATCATAAAATGTAATTTCATTTTTAAATGATAGCTTTGAAGAATTTAGAATAACAAAAGAACAAAGTAACATTGTATGTTTAGCCTCTTTTAATTGTTGAATTTATGTTCTCATTTGCTGAGTCATTTTCTCATTCATTTATTCAATAGCCATTCACTGAGTGCCTATTTGTCAGGTACCAAGGATTAAGATAAATAAAATATGCCCTCGTAGCCAGAGTGGCTTATAGGCTAGTGGAACATTCAGATATGCAAAAACATAATTAAGGTGCAATTTAATAAACAGTGCAACAGAGAAATACATATGGAGTTATGAGATCTCAGAGGAGAATGTGTCAAAATCCAGGAAAGGTTAAATCAAGCCCTGTCTAACTTACAAGTATGGAAAGCAAGTAATAGATATGGATTAAAATGACCTTAGTGAAAAAGGTTAAATAAACTAATATGAGGACGCTTTCTGCGCTACCGCATAGTAATCCCTAATTATTATAATTTAAGAATACCCATTTTAGGCATGAATTATATACGCATATTATTGTAGTTCTTTCACCAAATTACTTAACCCTAAAGTATTCATCAAACACCTAAGGGCTGGATTTCTTTTACAGAGGATTATAGTGTTAATGTCACCCACTGGCAACTTGAGATACTTCGTAGTAAAACATCAATAGCATAATCAGAAATATTTCTTTGATCAATGAATTATTAAAAATGAATGCTGAATTTTTTACTATTACACTAACCTATACTGACATTTAGAATGCAATTAAGAATTCTATGTTCAATTACTATTGAGATTTCAACTTGACAGAAATGATGATAAAAATAAGGATGAAAATAAACATGACAATGAAAATAAGGATGATATGCTTAAAGTGATTTGATTTTCTCCTCTTGCAAAAAAACCCAGTGGAATTAATTGGCTGAATGTCTAATTCAAATGGGTTTTTTTTAAGTTCATGTGAATTTTGTAAAACTATGCTTGGAAAATAATGAAGATATTTGGAGTACCCATACTTAAATGTATATGTGAGCAATTGTGGAGGAAAATGGGATAATTGAGGGAAAGGATGATGAAGAAATGTGGATAGCTCTTTAAGTACTTAAGTCAAGAAATATACTAACATGGAATGGCACGAAATGTAAATTAACTTTAGGATCTGGTGTTTTAATTTGACAGCTGTTTGACAACTGGAAAATGGAAAACTGACCTCAGACAACTGCGTATAAATGAGAGACAATTAAGCCAAAGAATTTCACATGGAAAGATACAATATACATTGTAGTAACTCCTCACATGGGAATAGATAAATGCAGACGGGAATTTTTATTGTCTTTGAAGGTGCTGATATTCAATGGACTTAAATTTCACAAAGAGCTGTGTGTTACTCTATCACAATTAACGGAACTTTCTGAAACATAATGCCATCAGTAGAGAAATAATTGTAAACACATTTGCAGTTTCCAGGTATTTCTTGAAGCAATTTTGAGTTGACCCTCTTTGACTTTACCTTTTGAATGTTAAAGTAGTAACATATCCCTCCCTTTTGTAATTTAAAAATAATGAGCTCTTCTATGGTATAGCTAAAGAAGACACAATTGTCCAAGAAGGCTGGCAGCTGAATCTACAAGCTAAAATTCAGTACCCATGCTTGATTCTATCTAAGCTACTGAGATATTTTGTGCATTGCTCTTCTCAACACGAAATTAAGGAAAGAAAACTACTTTCCACTGTTTAGTAGTAAGAATTCTGTTTTCAAAAGACACATCTTTCTTTTTTTCTTTTTCTTGATAAATGATAACATAAAAACTATATATTTCCTATTTCGAAAACCAGAATTGGGGTGGGGGACTCAAGGCAAATTCAATCCACTGACAGGTTTTGTTAGGTATGCACAGTGTTTCCAAAAATGGACCCAAATTTAAAATCAAGAAATTTCATGTGAACCTCCAAATTTCTAGCTTGTATTGAAAAATCGGAGGCTCTGGCAACACTGGGCCTGCATTTACAAAGGCCAGTAGTAGCAGCTGCTCCCCTTGGCCAGGGCCCTCACACTCCAACTCATCGCGGCCACCAGCAGCTCTACGACAGCAAGGAAAACATGGGTAGAAGACATCTGAGATCATGTGCCTCTGAAAATGGAAAAAGTCACCAGGGGTAACTGAGATGAGTTCCCTGTGACCAAGCAACAGCTATATACATATATATAAAAAAAGATCTCATTTCTGAGGCCTGTCTATAATCACTCTCTAGCAAGACTGTTTTCTACAAACACAACTGTAGTCCCAGGAACTAAGTAGCTTAAGAGGGAGGCCCACAGATAGATCAAAACCTAGGGAATTCTTTCCTCACTCCAGGAAGCAATATACAGGAAGACCAGAGTGCAAAATGAGGGCCAAGCAGAGGCCTGCAGTTTGGTCTTCATGCTGCATCAATCTCCTCTGACTCCTCTTGGGTAGATTAGGTTTTCCCTCTGCCCTGAGTGCCTTACTACTTACCACAGTTGTAATTTTACGTTCGTCTGGGTAATTTTTTAACTGATGCCCATTTCTCCCACCAAACAATAAGCAACATTGATTATTTGCTTACACATTCATTTATTTGCTGAGCTCCTACTATGTATCAGACAATGTTCTAGGCACTGGGAGAAGAGCAATACATAAAACCAAGTCTCTGATATCTGGAGCGGATGTTCTAGTGGGGAAAACAGACAATGAACAAAAAAACATATACTGGAGGGGAGTGAGAGGAATGCAGAGTGTGCCCTACATTTCTGAGGAGGTAACATTCAAGCAGAGATCTGAAAGAAGCCATCTGCATATCTGTGAGAAGGCAGAGAGAACAGAAACCACCAAGGCCGTGGGGCAAGAGAGTTCTGGGTGGCTGGGGACTGGCAGGGGAGCCAGTGTGGCTGGAGAGGAGTGAGCACGGGGACAGGAGGAGACTCGCAGGAGCCGAGGCCAGACCGCCGAGCGCTTCAGTGGAAAGGACTCTGCGTTTTACTCTGAGTTGACCCTTTCACGCTGCTATGGCATAAATCAAATTCTATTTGCCCAATAGTTTTATTTTCCGATCACGGAAAACACCAAACATTTCACTACCGCTCCCAGGCCTTGGATTTCAACCTCCCTCCTGTCTTCCGCTCTCGAGTTGGCTCCCTTGCCCTCCCCCATTCACTCTCACCTGCATGCAAGCCCCGTCTACATGGCACCAGTTCTTGGGATTCTTGTTAACTCTATCTCCTGCCAAAATCTCTTCTGGGACCCAATAATGGCCCTTGTGCATCTCCACCTGGATGCATCAAGAACACAACAAACCTACAAAATCCGTGAAACATCCAAACCGGAATCATTATTTCTTCGCCAAGATTCACTCCTTTTTCTGTATTCCCTGCCTCATTAGATGGCACTCTATCCATCCACTGAACTTGTCAGAAATCTAACAGTTATTTCACACTCCTTTCTTTTCTTCACTAGGACATATAATTAATGACTAAGTCCTTTCAACTTAACTTCTGTCTGAATAATGCTCCTTCAGGCTCTCATGATCTTAACTACTTTGTTATAGAAAGCAAATCTCCCCACCTCCTGTCCTCTTTCAATACATTTTCATTAATAAGTAATAATAATAACTAACATTAATGGCATGTTTACTAAGTATCAGGCTCTGGTCTCTCCACTGTACGAGAGGAAAACCTTTTCCTCTATACTTTTAGGTTCAGTGGCTGGGGGTCCTGTGAATTAAACCGACAACAGACATATGAACAGGAGAAAAAGGCATACAAATCTATTAATTTTTAATTTTATGTGTATGGGCATATCACAGAAAGAAGTGAATACTCAAAGGAGTGTTAAGATTTTAGAGCTTATATACCATCTTGATAGGAGAAAAGGAGGAGGGAAGGCCACTTACAGGAGAGCAGATGAATTTTAGGAAAGATGAATGGGCCTTTAGGAGAACAGATAGAACATGGGAGCTTGTGCCAGTGTCTATCTGGGTGTGGTGCTGACTTCTCCTCTCAGAGAAGAGAAGACTAGAGTTGCTCTCAGGAAAAAGATTTACGACAACTGATTTCTTTTTGGGAGGCTCTGCTTTTAGATAAATAAGGAACTGCAGGAACTCAAATGCTTTCAGCTCGAAATAATTCTTATGCCAAAGTGGCGCATTTTTGGGTGGTATATCCCAATCCCCTTCAGCACTAAGTATATTAGATCATTAATTCCCTCAACAATCTCATCTGCTTACAGATGAGAAAAGTGAGGTTCAGAGAGGTCAAGTCAACTGTCCAAAACCATGGAGCTATTAAGTGGCAGACACAGAATTTGCACCCAGGCAGTCTGGCTCCTGACCTCGTGCTCTCCTGTGCACCAGGCCCAGACGTGTGCATAAAAAGGTAGGGTCCCTGCCCTCACTGAGCTTACAATCAAATGGAGAAAACGACAATCACATAATCACCAGAATGTGTATCTACAAATTGTAAAAATCATCATTAAGGAAAGCTATATGGCATGACATAAGAGGAAAAGCTGACCAGGTCAGGGGTCAGGGAACCTGCTCTGAGGATATGATGCTATTGCATCATCTGATTTTATTTTATTTTCATCATCACACCAGTCCCTGCCTGGTATCTCCTTGTTAATTTATGTACTGTCCTTCTCTCACTATTCTACCATAAACGCAAGACAGAAGCAACCTGTTTATATTTCCAGCACCCAGTACTGTGCCTGGCACAAACAGGTGCTTAGGAAATGTCTGTTGAATGCACGACACTTTAGCTGAGATCTGGACAGATCCTACAGTTCAGACATGGAAAATGGAAGCTGAAGCTTAAGAAGAAACAGACCATGCAGAGTCTGTACATCAAAGTCAGGATTTTCTTCTCTATCCTAAGAGTAACACAGAGCTTACCAATGGCTGCCCAGCAACTACAGGGTAAGTCTGGTTGCTTTGGCAAAGCACATGAGGCCTTTCATGGTCTGCCCTTGCTACTTCATTAGCCAAATCTCTCATGGCATCCTCCCCACCAGTGATTCCGCTATACTGCAGTGTCTGCAGATCCCCAAATGTCTCCTGTGTATAAAACTTCACATCTCTGGGTCTTTATCAATGATGTTCCCTCTGCCTGGAAAGTTCCCTTCTCACCTGCACGTACCTAGTAAACACCCATCTAACCTTCTTAGGCTCTGGTCACTTCTCTGAGAAATTTTTTGACCTCCACTGGTAGAAATGACCACTCCCCCATCTCCCTTTGTGTGCCTAAGTCACTGCCTATATTCCAGCATAGAGCCAACATATGTTATTGCTTAATTGTACTTATTCACACATCTGTCTTTCTCTACCAGACTGTGAACTGTTTCAGAACAGGGACCTATCTTTCTGTCTCTAGCAAAAGTCATCAATAAATGCATAAGGATCCTTTCAGAAAATAGCTTACAAGAATATAGCAGCAAAGAATATCAGCACTTTCTACTACTTAGTGACATTCTGCTTTCTGGTCCTAGATAAATCAGAATTACTTTCCAATAGGCAGGTAAACATCAAGCAGATTTCAACAGCCTTCCCCTACCTTAATAATTTTAACCTGAACTAAGTAGAATAAACAAAATTCTATACAAGTGAGGACTAGTTCAGTCGCATTTACCTGCTTTTCAAAAGCATTAAAATAAAGTCTTAAAGCCAGAATGTTCACCAAGTACTTATGAAATGGGTCATTTCTAATGTAACTTGACTTTACTTAAGTCAGACATACTTAGGAAAGCTAAATATCTATCGGAAAACTTATGTTTCTCCTCTTGTGGGAAAACACATTAGACTTTGAATTAAAGGAATGTCCACAACTCTATGATCAAGGTTAACTGCACGCTTATTTAAATAAGCTGTTCGGCCATTCAGCCAGTTATTTGCTCAAGACTAAGTGAAAAATCATGGAGGGAATCCAAGCTCAGTAAATTCTGTCCTTTACTGATACCCTACTTTATAAATCCCTGAACATTTTTATAAGAACTGAGAATCTGTTCTTTAAGATGCGTTTACGTTCTTAAGGTCAGAAGATGTATGTAGTAGGTGACACTGGTAACACTAGGGAAGGACATTTACTCGCCCATCGTCAGCTAGCCATTTAAGGAAATTATACACGGCACTGTTTACTCCTTTCTATTTTAGTTCATTTAATGACAGCCATATACACAATGGCATTTTCTAGATTATCAACCATACTTTTGCTAACAGCAATACCAGAACAACCATAATTTTATTCAGATATATTAATGAAATGTTAGGATATTATACTAGACTTTTATTTCAGTGGGAGTTTTCAGTTTTATAAACTAGCAGGTAAATAAAAGCTATAACTGCATATTAGTATTTTAAGTTTACCTAATATTTTAAGACATAAGGATATTCTAGATTACAAGTATACATAAATCTTATTAACTACCAAAATTTCTCTTTGTTTCATCCTATCTCTACATTCCATCATTCAGATCCTTTAGAATTTCTTTGTTCCCCCTGTGATCACTGCTTCTGGGAGAAATCTGGCATAGGATCTGAAGGAAATGCCAGAGTGAAATTTTCCTTAAGATTAATCACACAGGTAAGTAATTTCCCCTTCTTGCCAGACAATGTTTTCTAAAACTTCTTAGAAAATCAATAAGACAGGATTGGGTGGTCATAAAAATGTGAATTTTAGGATTTACTTAATCACTTACACACAAATTTTAAAGGTCTAATAGCTTGCCTAAAGCAGCCTGGAGCTCCATTACTAGTTAGACAAAGCAGCGCAGGTATAGTAACAAATACCGTCAGCCCCACTGTCCATCCCTCCATTCCCTGACACCCCGATTCCTATTCTTTTCAGTGCCTAGGGGCTCGGTTTGGAATTCAGAATCATCCAATGATTCGATTTTAAAGTATAAATATATATCAAGGCATTAAAAACATTCAGATATTAAAGCTTAAAAGCAGTTTGTCACTGAGGCAAAGAGTACAAGACAAGGAAACGACACGGTCTCCCAGATACTGGCCACACAGTCAGTTTTCACATCAGTGCTATCAGTCGTCGGTCAACCAAGAATCAATCTAACTCAGAAAACAGGGAGCGAAGTCTGTGGTTCAGAGCAGAGAACAAACAGGTTAATGGGATTCAGATGAACAAAGTGTCAGGAAAAGCAAAACATAACTGAAGACTTAAAAAAAAGGAAAAAGAAAAAAGAGAGATAATTTGGAAAGAACCTCAGCTTGACCTCTGCTGGGAGGGGTGATGGCACAGCGAAGGAGGCAAGTCTGCAAGCCACCCGGATCGGGGCCAATCACAACATGCTACCCAGAGACATACGCCAAGGATCCTAGCTCCCCAAATCCGTATTGGTATTATTGCCATTATTTCCATTATGTCTCCATTAAATACCTGCTTTTTGATCAATCTTTTTCTACCAATATTTCTTTAATTTACCAGAATTACAAACATAACTGCACGATGCTTACCAAATAGTAAAAAATCAATAATATCTGCTGAACTGAAGTCATCATCACATATTCAAATATGAAGAATTCACATATAAGTATGTGTATACTTGAAATAAATATATTCATATATTCATAAAAATATATACACACATACACATATATATTAGAGTTTGTATAACCCAAGTTTCTTAGTACACTGAGGAAAATAAACACATTTTCTCTTCCCATTCTCTATTAAGACCCTATCTGGGAATAACTGGAAGATAATAGATTCTGAAAGTGTAAAGGATGTGGGCCAAAAACAGACCAAACTTTTATATTAATAACACAATAATAGCATTAATGGAACACAGATTGACTAAGGCGTAAGTGCTGTAAATCCTCCTGATCTCATCAGAGATACGCATATTACCATGCCCACTAAGGTAACTTCACCTCTACTACACAGCGGCAAGGATGTCAGCAGTTAACCTGGTGGCGGGAAGACTCATAATAGCCCAATTCCAAGCTAGTGAATGGACTAGGACATTTCAGTTGAGACGAAATAACAGTGAACTGGATCCACAGGTTCTGTTCCCAATTTGACCATTCTCAGATGTGTGATCAATGAAATGACATCATTAAACTTCATTTTATTCTTCTACAACACTGGAATAATGCCACTTCACAGAGTTGTTGTAAAATAATGATGAGTTAATGTGGCATGTAAATAACAAAAACTATTTACAAATATATTTTCAAATTATCATCATCTCTGCATTTGTTGGCAAAACTTCACCTGGAGTTATTTTGGTTATGAATACCAATGCCAAACTCACTCCACTTAGATGGATCGCTCTGGAGAGAGGAATAAAATGTAATTTAGAAATTATTTGAGGTTATATAAATTCAGGAAAAGAGGCTCTGCATTTAAAATGCATTTTCTTTTTGACATTGTTCAGTAATGTTCATCATTTTCCTTATATATAAAAACCATATTTAGTCAGAGACTTTTTCCCACATGGTATTCAAGAACTCTCTATACAAACCTGACCTAGTGCAGTAGCTAATTTGAATCATCTGAGTAAGCCACGAGCTAGGAACTTCAGAGGCCACTGAATGAATGCAAGTTGCCCACCAGCTAAAACATCAAAGTCAAACAAATCACAACATTGAGAAGAAAAATATATTTCTCATATTGATTTTTCTTACATGTATAATGTTCAATAAATCACATCACTGGTATTCACTAACATAAGTCTTATTTCTCCTAGATTACAGGACCAAATGTAATAACTACTTTTGTTCAACATGGAAGATGAAGGTCAATTCCTATTGCTCTAGGCAGACTGCATAGTCAAAACAAAAGAAACATCAGAGAAAGAGAGAACGGAGAAAGATGCATTAGATATTAATCTCGTATTCACTAGAAAAACAGAAAAATCTTTACCTGTTTCTCCTTTCAGAGTTTAAAGGACGTGAATTTTCTTTTGCCCTACCCACCCTATAATTCAGAGCTCTTTATCCAAAGCCTTCTTCTTTGCCTTATTTTTACCATGAAAGTCTCTCAAGTGTTGTCAGTATCAAACACAAAACATGTTTCTTCTTGACCCTATTTTATTCGCACCTCTTGGTCTTTCATTTCCTTTCATAAAAATTCTTCAACATTCAGATACAGTAGATCCCAAAGATAACAGACCCTTATCAGATTTACCTTTGTAATTACAACCTACCTCTCAGATGTGAAACTCTGCTTATATTTTGTGCCTTTCTTGTAATTTTCTCTAAAATAAAGTCTCTGAGAACATCAACGGTTTTCCTTAGAGCTAAGTCTAAGTTATAAATTCATTCATCACTTACTTGATCTTTCAAAAGAGTTATTTTTTGAAATCCCATAAACCTAGATTCAAACAAATGATCTAACGTATATAAAAGGCTTAGAACATTCCTTGGCATATAGCGAGTGCTAAATAAGTGTTAGCTGCAATTATTGTTATCATGAACACTTCTTGGTACTTTTCCCCTCTCTCCCCATACATCATGTTCCTTCAGAATTTCACTCTGCTGGCCTGCTCTACATGCTTGTGGGCAGAGGTGATGGATGGTACAAGACATGTAAGTCATAATTATCGGTTTCAAGGAGTTAAGTGTTCTCTAGGGAAGAGATACAAATGAATAAGTATGCTGCAATACCACAAGCGTCTATTAACTGTGGTTAGAAAGTGATACATTGGAACAACTGTCATATGGAAGAAGAAAGAACGCTGAGTTTTTCCAGAGAGAACTATGGCCAAGAGGTTGAAGTTATAAGGAGGCAGACTTTGGCTCAATATGAGGAAGAGTGCTTTACTGGTCAGGGCACCAAGATCCAGCAGAAAGAAGTTATCAAGATTCTAGAACAATGTACTGATAGCAGAGTCATAATGGGTGTAAAATATTCTTTAAGGTAGTGTGAGGTTGTGTATAACAGCACAGTCAGGCATGACAGTAGAGCACAGATGAAGCCACAAAGAGGGAGAAGCTGGAGCAAGCCAGGTGACCTGAGCTGTGGTCAGGGAATGTCTACTTGTCCTATAGGTACATTTGCGAATAGAAAAAGCAGAACCCAACCTCAGATTTTTTGATACAAAGATATTTTACAGTGAAAGATTAAAGGCATAGGTGGGCTACAAATAGCAAGACCATATAATATTTCTCGTTCAAACTGGGACACTTGAAAGTAAAAGGGGCATTCTTAATAATTTTGCCAAGAACGCAGGCACAAAGCAGGGCATATGGTCACCCTAGCTATCAACAGATAGTTA
Source organism: Indri indri (assembly GCA_004363605.1). Taxonomy (NCBI): domain Eukaryota; kingdom Metazoa; phylum Chordata; class Mammalia; order Primates; family Indriidae; genus Indri; species Indri indri. The sequence continues at coordinate 28,582 of RJWJ010015535.1, forward strand.
CACAAGAAATGTGAGCCAGGGATTTGCCTGAGGCAGAAATTATAGCTAGGATCTTGGGTAAAGCTCTCCAATGAATTCAAAAGTAGAAATTATTGAAACAGAGGTTTTCTAACTGGGAGTGAGTTTGGTCACAAGAGAACATTTGGCAGTGTCTGAAGACATTTCCAGTTGTCACAAGTTGGGGAGGGGTGCTATTGGCATCCAGTGGGTTGGGGGGTGGGGGAAGCTGGGCAGCATCCTACAATGCACAGGACGGCCCCACACAACAAGCTATCTAACCAAAATCGTTAAGAGTGCCGAGGTGAGAAATTATTAAAATTTTTGTATTTAATTTGTATTAAAAATGAAAGGATCTGATTGCATAAACATATGAAACAACTGCACTATAAAAAAATTAATCAAAAGACAAAAACTGCAGAAAATGTTTGTATCTTATATGACAAAGAGTTAATAATCCAGTCTACATACAGAAAGAGCCCTTAGACAAAGGCAAGCATCCCAACAGCAAAACATGCAAAACTCACTAGCAAACAATTGACAAAAGACAATGCAAATGGTCAATAAGCACTAAAAAAATAAACTAACTCCACCTCATAAATAATCAAAATAACTTAAATTAGAAGAACACTTCTGTTGTTACCTATAAACCAAGGCAAGGTTTTCTAATTTGTAGGGTTGGTGATGAGCATGGTAACACACTGCCAAAGGGAAGGATAAGTTGATTTCAAACAAAAACAAAAAGAAGACTGTCTGGAAGGACATTTAGCTGTACTTGAAATAAGTATCTTTTTTCATTTTAACTTTTTATTTTGAAAACTACGTATCTATTGACACAACTACCTGTTTTTAGGAATCTATCAAAAGAAATGAGGACATATGCAAAGATTTAGCTAAAAGGATTTCTGCTCAGCAGTGTTTACATGGGCAAAAAAGTGGAAATCCCTAAAATGTCAAATAAGGAGAAATTTCATTAAACAAATCAAAGTACATCCATCTACAACTCTTAAAATTATGATACCAAATATTGACATAGAAGGAAGCTCGAGACATATTATATAAAAAGAAAAATCCAAACTATATATATCATTTCTGTGAGAAATTAATATATGTGTGTGTGTGAAGATGTGTCTGTGTGTATATGAAAAAAGTCTATAATATAAACCAAAATATTAACAATGGATCTACTTGGTGGTGAGATGTGAGCACCATGAAGGCAGCGATTTTGGTTTGTTCCTTGCTGTGACTCTAACACATAGAACAATGCCTGGCATAAAGGAAAAGTAAAATAAAAATTGTTATTGTTATTTTTGCTTATCTATATTTTCTCACTGATCTGCAATGAAAACATTATTTGCATAACACATTTTTTAAATATTGCTTTTTAAAAAAATAATTCAATGGTAAAACAAAATGTTTTACAAATAGAATGCAAGGAATGCCACCTACTTTACAGAGTTGTAAGTTTAAAGAACAATTTATGTAAATATGCTCTGTAAACTCTATAGCACTGTAAGAATGTAAGAAATTAATTATTTTGTTAAGATTATACATTCTAAAGTTAAACCAGTTTCATATGTGCTTTGGCTGGTAGCTTTCTTCCCAGCAATTCCATTTCCAGTAATTTGTCTTTAAGAACAATTAGAGATATGTGCAATGTTACTAAAAGAAGCAAAAAGCTGCAATAATAGAGAATTGAGGCCCATCCATAAAATGGAGTATCATGTCACCATCAAAATTTTTCCTGTAGAAATTTATTTACTGACATATGCATTTATTGAGATAATCTCTCTTTAAAAATCATGTATATGTAACATAAGTAAAAGAATCCCAATTATAGCTTATTATAACACTGTCTTATGTCAAATACTCAAAATAATTGTTATAATTTTCTGATAATTCTTATCTTTTTCAATTTTTTAATTCATTCTACTTGAATTCAGCTATTCAGTTTGTCACTTGTTTGTCAAGACTCGATCAGTCAAAGCCATCCATAACATTTTATCTTACAGTTGCTAAATTAAAAACATTTTATGGATTGCTTTCATCCTCTGAAGGCATACCCACTTTAAAGCCACACTATGGTTTTGAATGAAGCATGTGTATATATTACAAAACATGTATGTAATTTATTTTTACATTTTAATGTTAGTGGATTCTTACATATATCTCTTTATGCACTAGTCACTTCTTCATAAATCAGAAGCTGAATCTCATTTTCTCTCCCTAAAACAAATGTAAAAATTGCTTTCAAAAGCCTTATTTTTTCAACTTTCACAGACATCACAGCAGTAGAGTACAAAGGAGAAACACTCAGAACTAAATGAATAACAGCTCAAAGTATTAAAAAAATTAAAAATATAAATAAAATGTTATTTGAATCCTGTCATAAACATAGAAGGAAATTTTTTCTCCTAGAGAACTCTATTAGAAGCTGAAGACCTTTTATATAGACCAACCACATATAATATTCTTTAATTTGAACTCTAGCACACTTAAAAAAAAAGGCAGTAAACTCTTCCTTTTTGCTAAGGGCTATTTCTTTACGTATGAGCTACTCGAAAACTCAGTTAAACCCTGTTGCCCAGTGCTCTTTGCTCTGCTTACGCTATTTAAAAGCACTAATAAAAATGGCCTCACATTCCGTTATTTGAAATTTATGAGACTGCCTAACACCGGAACTAAAATATTTCCAACATATTATCGGGAAAATGTAATTGGAGAAGCTGACTGATACCATAATAAGAACACTAGAATTCTACTGTGCTGGGAATCACTGAGATTTTCTAAGTACTGTGATCCTTCCAAATGAAATGAGAGCCTAAGACAAGTGGAAGGAAGCAATGGGAGGGACACAAGGAGATGAAGAAATTCATTTGCACGACAAACACTGAGGAGGAGCCAACATCACTTGGGACACTGGGGAGGCCTGTGGGAGCTGAGTGCCATGTGGAAGAACATGACAAAGCATTCCAAAGGAAGCGCGGGAGTGCTGTGTGAGTGGTGCGCAGAACAGGGCTGGAAAACCAACCTAGGGAGGAGATATTAACAGAAGAGGCAGATGGGTTTTCTCAAGATAAATTTTTTCTTTTTCTTTTTCTTTTTTTTTTTTTTTTTTGAGAGAGAGTCTCACTCTGTTGCCTGGGCTAGAGTGCCGTGGTGTCAGCCTAGCTCACAGCAACCTCAAACTCCTGGGCTCGAGTGATCGTCCTGCCTCAGCCTCCCAAGTAGCTGGGACTACAGCAATGTGCCACCATGCCCGGCTAATTTTTTCTCTATATATTTTTAGTTATCCAGCTAATTTCTATTTTTTTTTTGTTAGTAGACAGGGGGTCTCGCTCTTGCTCAGGCTGGTCATGAACTTCCTGAGCTCAAACGATTCACCTGCCTCGGCCTCCCAGAGTGCTAGGATTATAGGCGTGATCCACTGAGCCCAGCCCTCATGATAAATTTTTGAGCTACCTTTTTTCCCCTTTGGTGGGGGTGGGGAAGGAGCCAACTCAAGGCAACTCTTATTTTTTATGATGTTTTAGGGTTTCTGAACCATTTGATGCTTTTCAGGTTTTTCCCCCCCCAGAATCTCCACACTTTTAAACATTTTCTTTGAATGTATACCATTTAAACAGAAGACATCTATAGTATTAAAGATAAACGTAGCTCTTCAACTTAAAAAAAGAAGACTGAAAACTAGAATGTGCTCCTGGCTTTATGTCCTGACCTAGATCTATAACTAAATAGAGGTAGTTATTTTTAAAAATTGAAAAAGAGACCCCAAAATAGCCAAATAAATCCATTTTCCTTATATTGTTCTTCAGTCAAATTTTTATTAAAAATAAGTTCATGGTGAAACCATGACTATTCTCTTTGCCAAGAAATATGGGAGGGTAGCAAAAGGGAGGCAAAACGTGGAAGAGATGACATCGTGCTTTATAGACGGGTATGACAATGTTGGTAAAGTGGCAGAACTATATGCACCTCACTATAAGATTGTTTTGACATTAAAAATAAAAACAATAAAAACCTTATTTGAAATAGATTGATCCTTCTCCAAACAGCTGATAATATATTGTAAAACCATAATGATCTTGGGTATTATCAAATTAAATTACCATATTTTGCAGACCAGCAAGTTATATATCCACTCAGCCAAGCTGTTTTCCTGCTGGTAACTTGAATTCCTGTTTCAAAACTATGCCAACTCCTCTTGGGTGTTCTAGTGATGAAAACGTTTTTCCTTAAGTTTTAGCCAGTACAGTATCTTATGGAAAAGCTGCAATGTAAGGGCAGACCACAATGACTAGACACAGGATAAAAACTAATTTAGGAAATTATTTTGATGTTTAAAATAAGAGGGGAAAAAAAAGATGCACTGAAAATAATATGCTAATTTTTTGGATATAATCTGATTCCATACCACATTAACAGACTACTAAATTACTCATTTTTTTTAAAAGCCAGATATGCTTAAGATATATTCTGTTCTGTATAATGGTGGTTTAAAATGCAAAGAAAGCAAACCAAGAAAGAATAGTGCATAATAATGATGAGCTCAGGGAAATGTATTTGAAATGGATACACAAAGATACCACTAAGAATAGAAAGTTACGACAGCTCTAAAACACTTTTTAACCCAAGGAATCCTGGTCACTTGAAGCATATACTCTACTGCTCTCACACCTGAACATATCTGAAGAACATTCATCTCAAAAAAAAAAACAAAAAAAGGCAAACTGGTTATGTGTCCCACAGACATCTATAGGATATATAGTGTTACAAGTCCACAGTGCTTCTCTGTTAACATATACGATTTTGAAAGGGTTTTAAAAACATGACAATACCACCATCTAGGAAAAAGTGACAATACCATAATCTAGCTGAAAGGTGAGAAACTGACCTGATTGATGGAGTTGGCAGCACAGGATGCAAGGCCCGTCCCAACAGAGGCCAGCAGGAAACAGGGCAAGTCAAAAGGTCCTGGGGCCAATGCAAATCCAGCTGCAGTGGTACTTACAACCAGAGCTGCAATACACAAACAGAGCAGATGTATCGTGACCAACAAGATTCCCAACTGTAAAAGCCAAAAAGACAAAGAATAAGCCATCTTTCATATAAACCAATTGATTACACTAATAATACAAACTACAAGCTACATGTGTTCATTATAGAAAATGCTAATTTTCTTTTAACTTCATTATACTCAAGAGTAAAAGTAAGGTAGGTCTTTCAGATTCACTCATTCACTTATTCATTCAACAAATACATACTGAATACCAAATTCAAGATCAGCGTGCATTATCATCAGGAATAAAGATGTATAAGGTCTCGTTCCTGCTCTTGGGTAATCTGACAGGGAGATGATAGACTTATGTTTATAACTGCAACACACGGTAGCAAATAATGTCCCAATTCTGTGACAAACTCCAGACAACCCTAGGGGAGGGTGTGCCTATAACAGATGATGGTCCTAGGGGCCAGAGGATGAATGGAGGGAGGTGATAACCAGACAGCCTTGACAGCCTACAGATGGCATGGAAGTTAATCTTTAGGAGGAGCTGCAGAGAAGGGAAGAGAATGGTGGCGTGAGCAACATGACAGGTAGATGGATAATTCCAACAACAGGCACAAGGACAAAGAAGACCAATGTAAACAGTCTGAAGTATGTGTGACACCATCTACCAGATTCTCAAACCAAAAACCTAGGAAGCATTTTTGATTTTCTCTCACTCTCTATAACCCATTCACTGCAAAGTACTGTCTGTTCTACATCTACAGTGTGCCTCAAACCCAGCACACTGCCACCATCTAGCCCAGTTGTTGTCAAACAGAAGTGGTTTTGCCCCCCAGGAGACATCTGGTAATGTCTGGAGATATTTGTGGTTATAACTGCCGGTCGCGGGGGGGTGCTACTTGTTTTCTAGTAGGTATAGGGAGGGGATGCTTCTTAACTCCTCAGGTGCATAGGACAGCCTCCCACAACAAAGAATTTCCTAGCTTAAAATGTCAATAGTGCCAAGGTGGAGAAATCTGATCTAGTCCAAAGCAGTTACTATCAGAGCTTCTTAATGGCCTCTTTGCTCCCATCTTGCTTCTCTCTCCAGAGTGATGTTTTTAAAATGTAAATAGATCAAATCACTTTTCTGCTTTGAAAATTATTTGCTACTACACCTGGAATAAAATGCAAACTCTTCCCCCTGCCACACTGCGCCTCACACCTCTCTTCGGCTCAATCACTGTTCTGCACTCATGCGGGCCTTCGGTTCTTTGAGCACACCGAGTTCTTTCTTGCCCCAGGGTCTTTGTACCTTTGCTTCCTCTGCCTCTTTCCACAGCTGGCTCCTGCTCATCCTTTACATCTCATCTGAAATATTACTGCCCAGGGAGAACTTTCCTGATCATCTCATCTAAAGGAGCCCCCGCCCCCCAATTACTCCCCTGTGCACATTAGCTTTTTATTTCCTTCATGGCACTTGGCACACTCTGGCTCCTCACTGGAAGTAAGCTCCATGAAGGCAGGGGCCCTGTCTGTGTGTTTCACTGCTGGATTTTCAGGGCTACCACTAAGCCAAGCATAGAGAAGAAAAAGAAGAAGGCTGGCGGCTGCCAGACGGCAGAGCATCTAGCTGAGGAGCCTGTATTTCATTTGGTCAGCAGTAGAGAGAGAGTCGCTGACAGTCTAGAGCAAGAAAGATCTATAACTGGAAGTTTAGTCTGGTAGCAATGTGCACCATGACTTAGAACGGCAGAGAGTTTTGCTGAGAAACATTTTAAGAGGATATACCATTAATCGACTGTGAATAAGGAGAGTAAATTGAGAACTGAAGAGTTATGGCGGATATTTTGATTAGAGCATTGTGAGGACCTGGTAACTAGGAGAGGCAGGAAGACAAAACAAAACAACAACAAAAGAGAATTAAAGGTGAAGCGCTGCACTTGGATGACACCGAGAGGAATGACAACATTAACAGAAATAAGGAAATCAGGGGAAGAGGTGATGGAGCTAGCTGGCCTTAGGAAAATTGTGGTTTTTGAGGAATCATGGGACATCTAGGCAGAAATATAGTGAAAGTAGGTGAAATAGGAGACTAGAGCTCAGAAGAGAGAAGTGGAGGACAGGAAAGAGGCACGAAGCCCTAGAGGCACCTGCCTGGAGACTGCAGCTGAACCTGAGGGGACAGATGAGATCATCAGGGGAAGTATGTGCAGGGGAAAAGAGTGTATGAAAAACACACCGGATCTTTACAGATGGGGAGAAAGGAAGGAATGAAAGACACAAAAGATTTGGTGACAAGGCCGGGCACGGTGGCTCACGCCTGTAATCCTAGCACTCTGGGAGGCCGAGGCGGGCGGATCGTTCTGAGCTCAGGAGTTCGAGACCAGCCTGAGCAAGAGCGAGACCCCGTCTCTACCGAAAATAGAAAGAAATTAATTGGACAGCTAAAATATATATATAGAAAAAAATTAGCCGGGCATGGTGGCACATGCC
>RJWJ010015536.1:0-36014 GCA_004363605.1 Indri indri
TGAAGTAGTTCAAGTTCTGTTTTCTTTGTTTTCACAATCATTGTTCTATCATTTAAATTAGGATATATTTAAATACAGGCATATGTGGTTCTCCAAGGTTGGAGAGATAAACTGCACCTGAAGTAACACAGAAACTTCCTACCTGTTAGAAAAATACGCTCCAAATAAACTTGCATAGTTGAATCTGCTTATATTGGGTGACTGTATAAATGGGGATTCTCCAAATTAACTCCCCTCTTGAATATAATATTTATTAAAAAATAAGTAATAAAAATATAGCTTGAAGCATACATAAATATTATTAAAACTCAATACGTCAACAACAAAAAAGCAACAAACAACCTGATTAAAAAATGGGTAAGGGACTTGCATAGATATTTCTCCAAAGAAGATACACAAATGGCCAATAAGCACATGAAAGATGCCCAACATCAGTAATCATTAGAAAAACACAAATAAAAACCACAATGAGATACCACCTCACATCCATTAGGATGGCTACTATCAAAAACCAGAAAATATTAATAACAAGTGTTGGCGAGGATGTGGAGAAATTGGAACCCTTGCGTATCACTGGTGGAAATGTAAAATTGTGCAAAAGATTAAAAGTAGAATTACCATATCATCCAGCTACTCCACTTTTGGGTATATATTCAAATGAACAGAAAGCCAGGTCTTAAAGAGATGGTTGTACACCCGTGTTCATAGCAGCATTATTTACAATAGCCCAAATGTGGATGCAATCCAAGTGTCCATCAACAGATGAATGGATAGGCAAAATGTGGTGTGTGTGTGTGTACATGTATGTATATACACCATAGGGTGGAATAGTATATATATTCAACTTATATACAATATATATAATATTGTGTGTGTATATATATATACACACACACACATATCATGGTGGAATATTATTCAACCATAAAAAGAAAGGAAATTCTGACACATGCTACAACATGGGTGAACCTTGAGAACATTATGCTAAATGAAATCGCATACAAAAAGACACGCACTGTCATATTTCCCACAAAAAGACAAATGCTGCATGATTCCACTTACATGAGGTACCTAGTCAAATTCCTAGAGGCGAAAGTAGCGTGGAGGTTGCCAGAGCCTGGAGGAGAGGGGAATGAGGAGCTGCTGCTTAATGGGCACACTTTCAGTTTTTCAAGGTGAAAGGAGTTACAGAGTTGGATGGTGGTGACGGTTGTACAATAATGTGAATGTACTTAATGCCACTGAACTGTACACTTGAAAATGGTTCAAATGGCAAATTTTATATATTTTACCACAATTTTTAAAAAATTCAATAGGAAGTGCAGCAATGATTTAGAAATTAGACCTAAAAAAGATGTTTTGTAGATGAGTATTTTATCACTGACATTGCTTTGAATTGCTGGTGCACAGTGTTAATAATGAGCAAACCAACTCTCAGTTGATTTTAAAATTGTTTTAAAATTCCCCACAGTCCAGCCATTGCTCCAGCCCCCACCACTAGGTGGGGCTGACATCTCTCTGCCCAGTGAGCCTCACAGCCGGGGGGCTGCAGCTTCTGGGCAGGCATGTAAGAGCAGTGCCTCAGCAGAAAGCAAGTAATTTTGCTACTACACGATTGTGAACATAGGCCATGTCCCAGAGGATGCTGATACTTTTCCTCCATGGGGTCATTTTGCAAGGACGTCCTGACGTCCCAACTCTCAGGCCTCCCCCTCTTTCCTCACCGTCACCTTCAGATGGCTTCTGCCCCTGTCCACTTCCCCTGAGTGGCAGCTGTGTCTATCTGGTCATTGGAGAGACTCTGGTCTTTTAGGGCTGCGGTCCCCAACCCCTGGGCCACAGACCAGTTCTGGTCCATGGCCCGTTAGGAACTGGACCACACAGAAGAAGGTGAGCTGCGGGCCAGCGGAAGCTTCATCTGTATTTACAGCCATTCCCCATCACTGGCGTCACCACATAACTTCTGCCTCCTTCAGATCAGCAGCTGCATTGGATTCTCACTGGAGTAGAGACCCTACTGTAAACTGCACGTGGGAGGGATCTAGGTTGTGGCTCCTTATGAGAATCTAATGCCTGGTGATCTGAGGTGGAGCTGAGGCGGTGATGCTAGTGCTGGGGAGTGGCTGCAAATGCAGATTATTATTAGAAGAGAGGTCTGACTGCACAATAAATGTAATGCGCTTGAATCATCCCGAAACCGTCACCGCTCTGGTCTGTGGAAAAGCTGTCTTTCATGAAACCAGTCCCTGGTGCCAAAAAGGTTGGGGACTGCTGCTTTGGAGTCTTGAGAGCAGGGGCAGCTTAAAACAAAGTGACCTTTCTCTAGCTCTGCTGTTCCTTTCTTCTAACATAATCTTTTCTGGGGTTCAGAACTTGTCACCCCAAATTATGCCACTTTGGCATACTGATTATTTTGAGGTGAAAGAAAACGAAAATAGCTAAATGTAGGAAAACCTCTTTACCACCCAACAGCTTCCTAAAATAAAGTATACATTTTCCCTTTTGTAAAGGAAGTTTACATTTATATAAGAAATTTTCATTAGTAAAGATATTTGTACCAGGAAGAGAACTATTCCAAGATCACTTTATCACCTGAGAGACTTATGTGTATAACAGCGTGACTTTTATTCACCATGCATTTCACACCTCACCTTCTCCAACTTTGTCTCCACCACCCCCGAGAAGCCCCAAACCTCTATTCCTTTCTGTAGCTCAGGATAACATGAGCCTCAATGACCTGGCTCCTTCCTCGAGTCTCATGTTTTTGTTGGACTCCTGTGTGTACGCACATAATTAAAATAGTTTTTCTCTAAACAGTCTATATCAATTTAATTTCACCAACCACAGAACCTAGAAGAGTAGAAAGAAGCCGCTTTTCCTCCCCCACATCATCTGTATGTTTGTGCTAACAAGGACTTGGACTCTTTGCTCTGGCTTGAAAAGCCATCCACCTACATGAGCAAGGGGCTCGGCGTGGAGAAGGGGCAGAAGTTAGGGAACTGGGAGGAGAAGAAAGTTGTGCCAGGCCTGGAGTTTAGGATTTCACCCACAGTTAGGACACATGGGCCACCGTGTCAGGTCCTTGCACTATTAAAATGCAAGTCGGCACGAACGTCCTGGCGGGGCCAGGTTTGCAGTGCCCTGCTGGACGCAGGAGGAGCTGTTCTGCCTTCACAGGCAGGAGGCTGCTCAGTGTTCTGCCAGATCTCTGCGTCCTCTTTGGACACGATCGAAAGGGAATACAGCCAACAGATGAACGTCAATCTGGGCTTTTGCTTTGAAACTACAGGTAAAAGAGGAAACTGTTCCTCCAGGGCAAGCTGTCCAAATGTGCTAGCCACATCCACTCCATGCTGCCTGCCCCCACCGGACACTCCAAACAGCACGACGCTGGCGCTCTGGCAGGTAATGCCCTGATGATCTTCATCCTGAACCGCATCTCTGATTTCATCCTGATTCCACTATTTCTTGCTAGTGATCTGAATGTATTCTCTCTCATGTCCACCTTTGACCTGGGCTTTGGACCTTAGGTTCCACCATGACCATCATTCTGATCTGTCATCAGCACCTTGCCACAGACCTCCCAGGTAAACGCTCTGCCCAGTTTGACCTAAGCTGGCAGCTGTCTACTTCCCCTCACTCTCTTGAGATGCAGGGATGGAAACTGGACCCCTCCTTTCTCTCCTGAATTAAATCCACATTGTTGGAAAAGTCTACACATTCGCTACAAAGGTATTTAAGGTGATCTTATCCCAATTGCCAGTCCTTTCCTGAAGCTCTCCAAACTTGTGGGGCTGGTCTTAGGATTTGCTGTAGGTCTCCCTCTTTTTCTCCTTCTTCGAAGTCCCTCCTCTTCCTTCTTCCAGTTTCTGTGCTCCTCTTCTATGGCCCATGTTTCTTATCGCAGGCTTTACTGGTGGGATTGCCTTTTTTGCTTGGAACCCTATTAATTGCACAGAACTCTTTGTCTTTGAATACACGCTTGCAGCACAGGTTTAAATATTAATTTTTATAATTAAATTTCAATGGGAGACATGTCGCCCTCCAAAATGCTTTGCAAAATGCCGGCTGTCCTACTGTCCCTGCTCCAATCTGAATTCCCTGTTACTTGGCAGGCTGAATTCTCCCTGCATGATCAGCTTTGTCTGTGAGCTACAGGGACCTTCCAAAGCCTCTTTGGTGAGAAGAGTCACTTGCCAGTTGGAGCAGGAGCTGGAAACCAATGTCCTCACATGCAGGCCCATGGCTCCACCCGAGTCCAGGTGTGGGTCTCCCCCGACAGCAGCAGCTCACAAGCATTGCTGTGTGACCACTTCGAGGCCAACGTGAACAAGCTAGTCTTTCATATCCACTGTCTTGTCACATCCCAAATTATTGTGTGTGAATCCCTGGTCCTAAGAGATGGCCTGAAAATGAAAATGGTCTTGAGACAAAAGAAAGTTTAGGAGACCTGCAAATCAAATTCCCTCTTCATGATTTGCAAGACACATTAACACATTACAAGCTCTGAGGAACCTTAAGGTAATAAACCTGCTTGAATTTCTTTAGCCCAATATCTCCCAGGCTTAGTTGACCATAATCACCTTTTCTTTTTATGTAACATCTATTTCCTGCTGAAATTAGGTTATTCAGAAAATTCTTTGAGAAACGTTCTGTTCCCTTATTAATACATTCATGTTGCAGACAAATCAACATGCAGCTGCTGGTGGTACAGGAGAGGACAGGCCCGGGTGCTGCCACCCTGCAACCTCGGCCACCTCTGCTCACTCCCCTGGGACTAGCACATACACGTTGGGGTTTAAGAAAGGTTAATGAAAAGAAAATTAAGGAACATGTATGTATTATTATTTTTACTGTGCTAACCAAGTAAAAATATCGATTGCAGCCATATTTGTTTCTCATTCACATTGCCTGTCAGCAGCTGCAGTCACACATCAAGAGTTTGTTTTACTTTCTTCTCACTCTGGGATCCAGACAGGTCATTCTCATGGCAAAGGGAAAATGGCAAGAGGCTGCTGGAAATTCTCTGACCGTTTGCCTGTCACAGCAGACATCAGTTCAGGTCATGGTTCATTGGCCAAAGCATGTCACGTGGCCATACCCATTTCTGGTGTTGACTTTGTATTTGTCCTCTTCATAACAAGTGGTGGTAACAAGCAACCCCTTAAATCTCCCTCATGTTACACATTGGTTACCATGGGCTGGCTGCCATATCTCTTCTCCATACCTCATCTCATTTTTGTGATACACACTGTAGGAGCGGCTGTTCTCTTGGCATTCTCACGGCAGACTTACCATTCACATGGCAGACAGAAAAGAGTAAGATGGTTGGGAGAAACTGTAGATGCCTCTTGGCCAAAGTACATGACATGGCCGAGTCCAGCGGCAGTGGGGAAGGGATGTTTTTGCTACCACAGGGAGGGGCACTGCCAGTTACATGGCAGTAGGTGGAGACGCACCATCCTCTTACAGGTGAGAGGGAGAGCTAGCAACTGGGGAAAGTAATTAGTTGGGAATGATGTCAGTTGAAAGTAGCAGAATATCCAACTAATAATGCCTTAAAATGATAGGGGTTTATTTTTCTCATATTAAAGAAAGTCTGGAGGCAAATGGCTGCTAGTGTTAGTTGTAGTTTCTCAACAATGCTTTCAAGACTCACATTCTTTGTTTTCCCTGTCTTTTTATGACACTATCCTCAATGTGTTAGTCCTTCCTATTTACGCACATTGCCTCTTATCACAGGAAGGCTGCACAGCTCCCAGGATCACATGCATATGGAAGAGAGGAAGAAGGAAAAAGGGATAGTATCATCCCATCAATTTCTAATTCAAACTCTTTTCTAGAAGCCTCCCATCCCCCACACCAAAGCTGTTTACTTTCATCTCGTGCAACACGTGACTCCCGTGCATTGCAAGAGAGGCTGGAAAGGAGGACTAGATGGAGTCTACTGAAGACAGGCAAAGGAGAATGGGGCTCGAATGTCAGTGGGTTATCCAACCAATTATTGCCTTCCACAGAGAATTATTAGAAAGGATGAATGTGTGAATCTGAGCATCTTTTGTCATTATTTACAACTTGGAACAAAAGGCAGATTTGCATTCTCTAGTCTGATTGATTAGCATTTCATTTGTTATGTACATAATTTCTTTAATAATGCTATTAAATCTCTTAAACAATCCAGTTCCATAGCATTTATGTAAGTGTATTTTGCTATTAAGATTTTTGTGTTGAGTATTCTACACATGCAATTTACATCTTCCCTAAGAGAGAAAAATGATGCCCAGTAATGAAATCCTGTCACATGGTAGATTTTAGGAAAGGAAATAAACTTTATTATTTTCATTTGACTTGCTTGTATTTGTAAATGCTTTGCAATTCTTTCAAGAGGACTCTTTTGTGTTACTAAAACAGAAATAATTGTGTTGCCCAAGGTGTTACATAGACATCAGGACTCATTTCCAATGGCAGAAACACATTCTTGTTTCTTGAGAGGAATGTGTTATAAATGTCTCTCCCCTGTTAAAACTGTGAACTGCTAACAGGAGTCTGGCTGACTTGTGAGAGCAGAACGTTTCAGAAATGCCTAATGAAGAGAAGATATTTCTGTTACAACAAATTGGCCTCTGTTTTCTATGAATCCAGAAAGAAAATATGGGTTTTGGAAGACATCAAAGGTAGGAACATCTCCTCCACCTGCTCCTGGTGCCACCTACCTGTTCTTGAAATCACCCAAGCCGCTGCTGGTGATTGGCCATTAAGCCTGGAAGAACCTTGGCTGGATTCAGGGAAGAACCACTGGGCATGTGGGAGGAAGTCAGGCAAGGAGCGCATAGCGTATTAGTCTGCGAGGGCTGCTGTAACAAGGCACCACACACCAGGCAGCTTAAATAACAAGCATTTATTTCCTCACATTCGGGAGGCTAGAAGTCCAACATTAAGGTGTTAGCACAGTTGGTTCCTTCTAAGGCCTCTCTCCTGGGCTTGCAGATGGCCGTCTTCTCCTTGTGTTCACATGGTCTTCCCTTGTATGTTTGTCTGTGGCTCAGTCTCTCCTTCTTGTAGGGACAGTAGTCATATTGGATTAGAGCCCACCCACATAACCTCATTTTACCTTAATCACCTCTTTAAAGGCCCTATATCTAAATACAGTCATACTCTGAAGTACCGGGGTTAGACCCTGAACATACAAATTTTTGGAGGGACACAATTCAGCCTGTAACACAGAGGTGCACATGAGTATATTTTTAGGAGATGTTCGTTTCTGTATACACTGTTATCCCATATCTAAAATCTTATTTACTTCTTCTGTCACTGCTGTTCAGTGAATTTTCTTTTTCTACTGTTACTTTTGGATGCATCCCTATCTCACCTTTGTTAACAGACATGCAGACATGCATCACAGCAGCAGTGGTTTCTGTTAGACCAACATTACACACACACACACACACCACATGCACACATGCACCTGCATGCCACATTTGTTGACCTGGACATCTCTATTCTGACTGTTGGCATCAGGCAACCAAGGCCAAGAGTATGTCCTATCAGCTCAACTTAATGGACAAGTTCTAATTTCTCAGGCCAATGCCAGTCATGTAAATCAAGAGAAGATTCATACGATTTCACAAGAAACTTGCTATTTGGGATTTTGTTTATTTATGTATTTTTCTGATTGCATACTCAAAAGTAGCCAAACCAGGTTTAATTTAACTGTTTTAGTATCATAACCTTTTTGGAACTTGGAAAGAAAATTCCTACTTTGCTCTTTTGCTTCATCAACAAAGCAGGCCAACATGAAACCTCAAGCACAGAAGTTTGTAATTTTTAAATGCAAAAAATTCATATCTGTTTCACTAAGAAATGGGAAATCCATGTGCGTGAAGTAACCCCTTCATGCTCGCAGCTCTCCACGGTGTTTCCTGTGCTTTGCCACCATCACGTTGGTTTGTGGACCTTTACCGCAATGGAAATTGCGTAACCAGGATGTCTCCAGCAGAAGTTCACTCTCTGTCTCATTTGGTAGAGATGCCCTTGAGCCCCTCCAGGCTTGGTTTATTTATGTGGAGAGAGAGAGAGTCTAAAAGGTAGCAATCCCAAATCGTAAGGAACGAGCAGTTGCCTGCCCTTGGGGAGTGGGATCATGCAGGTAGCCACGAGCATCGCTGGATGTTCTCACACCGAAGCAGAAAGTCTGCCATGCACCAGAAAATCCAACTGCTTCACAATTCTGGTTCCAAACTGGCATTTTTAACTGGTTGTTTTTGAGCTGCTGCCACAGGTGGCTGTGGCCCTGGAGCCTGGCTGCTGGGTGACAGGCACGTTGTGGCAGCCCCGTGCAGAGGAACGGGAGGTAGACGTGGCAGACTTGAGAGCAATCAGAACACAGGCAGTTTTGGCTTGTTCTGCAACCAGCCTTGCATTTGTCTGCTTTGATCATCACTGCTGCGGGAACCCGAGTCGGTTGTTATGTTAATTGTGAGATGGGTTAGTGGCTGAAAAAAATTGACAGATTTATGTGAACTTGAAATGCTACTTTTACAATCACGTATCCTCTGGGGCTCTAGAGTACAGAATTGTCAAGCTGGGAAGTGCTGTAATGACCCAAGGGCCTTACTAACCATTGATGCAAAGCTATCAGAGACAGCCCTTTATTATATCTGCTTCTGGTGTATTTCCAGTGTTCTGAGAGGCCCAAGGTGTTCAGAGTGGTGTAGGTTCTCAGGCTGGGGAGAGACGACCTAGAGTGGATTTGAGCTGGAGAACTACTTGTCATGGGTGAATGAGGCTGGGGTTATGGATTGATCCTGCAGGTAGATGGGCAACCATACCCTTTCCTGAGGGAGCTGGTCACCTATTAAAACAACAACAACAAAAGATATTCAAGTTTAAGGATTTTAAGTATTGAAACTCACACATTTCTAAAAGATCTGTATAATAAACCACAGGTTGATACTTACACATTAAAATTAGTTCTATGACAAATAATGCAAAAACCCTAAGCTCATTAGGTAAAATGACTTTTATTTTTGATTCCAGAAAGCATACAAATTCATTTGCTGATTTTTTTTCTCTTACAACAAAATATTTCAAAAAAATTCGACAGGTCTATTTTTAAAAGGATCAACATAAGGAGAAAATGTCTTTTAACCATAGTTTTACTAAAACCAAAAATATTTGTACCTACTCTGTGTTGGAAGTGAACACAATATCAAATTAAGCCATAATATAGGAAGTCTGGAAGAGGTGTGTTAGCATAGAACAAACATTTTGTTTTCTTGTAATTTTGTTTAATGCAGGGCAAGAACCTGGAAAATTCTAATGATAACATGACTTCCGAATCTTTGAATGGATTCTGAATTTTAATCACTTCACAATTAAGTCTTCTAATGATAACAGTGAAAAAATTTTACACCACATGATTGATTGCAGGGAGAGTGCACAATTTTGATACTGTCGTAAGGAAAGAGTAGGTGGCATTTGGCTATGGACGTCTGTATTACAGATTGGGCTTGTAGCAGGGCAAGAGTGGCTGGGATATCTGTCGACAGAACAAACACGATTGCTTTTTCAAGGAGAGTGTTGTAATGTCAAGCTGTCATCTGTCATTCTACTGATTGGTTTACCCACAGAAGTGTAGTCTGTACCCTATAACAAGAGAGTATGACATTAGTCTAAACATTTTAAAAATTAAATAGATTTATATTCTTTCTTATAAAAAAGTCAATAAGACTCTTACATTCGAGTTTTTAAAAATGGTCTTCCAGGATTAGCTACCTGCCAATTATGAGTATCCCTCTAGAAAGCCAAAGTCTACCACCTAAAGACCTGCCAAAGAAAATAGCTTAAGTTTCAGCATAATTGATGCTAATCTACGTCTCTCAAAAATAGTTTTCCAAAGAATTCAACTACATTTTTATTATCACTAACAAACTAACTAACTAAGTGAAAATGATGACCACCAAGGCAGCTAATGATGTCTTTACTTGCTAAAGCAAAGAAATAGTAACTCAATTATTTTAGTCATTATTTTATTTCTTAAGCTTAAAGAAAGATGCCATGTTAGAGCTTGTTTAAAATTAGGTTTGTATAATTCGCTCAAATTGGGCAACTGATCTCTTCGAAGATGGGTGATGGATGCCTGGAAGCAGTTACTTCGGAGTAGTTGGATCTCTTGAATGGATCTATGGAGTCATTCAGAGAGTAAATAGATGAATTAGAAATAATCTCAATTTCTGCCCCTCATGCCTGCGTCTGCAGCTGTCCTCTCCTTTCCTCCTTTTCCAGGACAGTTTCTTCTCTCATGCTCTAAATCCCATCCCTTCTGCTACCTATGTGTCCTTGCTCCATCAATCATTCACTCTCTTCTTTGTTGGCCGTGACTTTTCTCTCCTGGCTCTTTCTTCACAGTCTGTAAACACAACAGATGTCTTGTACCATAAAACATCCTTTCCTTAATTCTCTGCTTGCCTGTGTCTCTCCTTCCTTTGCTAGCTAAGCTCCAAGAAAGTATGGTCTAATTGGGTCTTTTTTTTCCCCTCTCACCCACCCTCTGTGGCCAGGCTCTACCTCCCTTCTTCATTGAGCCAATTTTGGAAAACATCACCAGGGATCTCCTAGTACCCAAGCCCAAGCACCTCTTGTTAACTCTCATCTTACCCAATCTCTTTGGAGCATTTAAGACAACCCACTTTTTCTTAAAATTCTTTTCATCCTTGGTTTCTAAGAAACCAATTATTCCTGCCTCCTTTTGCTTTGATCGCTTTTTCTCTGCCCTCACTAAGGGCTGCTTTCCTTTAAAGGAGGATCCGAGTTCCTCCTGGTTCTCTCCGTGGCTGTCTGGACTTCTCACCTACAATATCTCCCTGGTGGATTTTGCTGCGACCCTCCTGCTGATGACTTTATAACCTTCCTAGCTGTGGCAAGGCATACTCACTTGCTGAGTGGATACTGCAGCCGGATGCTCCCAGACACCCAAGTCCACGTCCAGACTGAGCTCTTTACCTTGCCTCCCAAGCTGAACTCTGCCTAGACGTCATGCCTTGCCTTGTGGTCAACGTCCAACCTGATCTCCTCAATCAGAAACCCAACACATCACTCACCTTCACTCACGATACCTGACAAAGCGAGCAAGCCGTTGCAGCACACAGCGAGAGGTGCTGAGAGCTTTGGCAACATGAGTCAGAGTGAGAGAGGCAAATAGAGAGATACAGAGAAGATATGTCACTGTCCAGCCTCACAGAGAACATGTGCAGAGAGCTATATTGCATAAGCTTTCAGATCAGTGCAGCTGACTTCACTTTCTAAGCTCTCATACTATGGTCGGAGGCTGGGTTGGCTCCCATTCAAATGAAGGGAGTACGATTTGGAAACAGGATGCTTTCTTGGAGCTCTTTGCTCCATGAGCACGCCCAGGTTATGTGTTCATGGACTAATGGAAATGGGAGAATTGGCCATCTGGAAACATGTTCTTTTTCCTTTTTTTTTTTGTATAGAGCCTAATTATCTGATATTTGCCAAGACTCTGAACTGTGTTAAATTGAAAATTAAGATTTTTTAAACTATAGGCATAATAAAAATAAT
The DNA here is from genome assembly GCA_004363605.1 of Indri indri. NCBI lineage: Eukaryota > Metazoa > Chordata > Mammalia > Primates > Indriidae > Indri > Indri indri. The sequence goes on from RJWJ010015536.1 coordinate 11,581, forward strand.
TATTCTTTGGTTATGCATGATATTTGTAAACTACCAAGTTTCTCAATTGAGGACAGAGACAATGGGAAAAAGGAATATGATGTTAAAAGTGCAAAAAAAAAAAAAAAACCCAGATTGCCTTGAAATTCCCCATTTTTGAAATCACAGATATATGACTGGATTTTTCTTGCTAATAGTGTTCATAACATGCCAGTATTTTAAACAATGTATAATTGAGAACAAATAGCTGCTATAAAACACAACATTTAACCATTAGAAACAAACTTCATAAGAACATGAATTTGATCAATTTTGTCTTTGCTGCATCTCTCATGCTGGGAACAGCTCCTGGAATGTACTAGCTGCTGAATAAAAAGGTAACTGTTGAAGAAAGCCTCCAATTATATGTTCATATTCATATAATTCAATTTTTAAATGCTTGCATGTTTGTTATCTTGCCTCTTATACCACTTATGGAAAGCAGTGAAAAATCTTAAGGAGCAGAAACTATAAAGTTATGTCTAAATTTGAGGAAGGACTGTGATTCATTTATGTCCATGCCCTGGTTTTATCATGGTCACTCTATGTATAAATAAAATATCCAAATATTATGTAAATTTAGTAGTTTAGATTTACATGAACATAGTAGGACTTAATTTTCATTGAATAGAATGTAAACCTTTGGCAGATACAATTAATTATCATATTGAAAATACTTATTTTGTTTCCAACCTAGCTGGTGATTCTTTAAACTCAGGACTATAAGGCTGATAAACACAAGACAGCACAATTATCACTGGGATTGTTTGTTAAGACTCAATAGAAGATAAATAACAAAAAATACCTATTCATTCAAAACCATTTGGAATAATTTTATAATTTCCTTCAGGGAGTGAGACATGCATAAAAAGGAAGAGTCTTAAAAATGATACAGATTAGAAATAGTAATCATATGAATGACTATCAAGAACTATTCAGGTCCACACACATTTGATTTGGCTGTGATAGAAGACTGTTAGATTAACTTGACTTACATTTGCCTTTGGAAGAATGTGTTTATAGAGAGCAGTTTTTGAATTTGCTTATATCAGTATTTACTAACTGCGGGCACTATTCCTAATGAATATTTCTTTAAATATGAAATGTCCGATTTCAAATCAAAATTGTAGTTTATTATATCTCAAACAAGAAGCAGTACAATTAATTAAAGTACGCACCTAAACTATCTACAGTTTTGCCATCTGAGCAGTAGCTCGTTTATGCCAGCAGGGAAGAAGCCTAGAGAGTGAGTGGCAATAAAATTGCAAAATGCAATTTCCACAGCTTGTTGATAATTGAGTATTTTTCCTTGCAAGAAGTTGTCCAAAGCCTGGAAGAAGTGGTAGTCAGTTGGTGCTAGGTCTCGTAAATACAGTGGATGACAGTCCAGCTTTTGCAGTTTGAGCAGCGTTGTTTGTGCAACATGTGGTCAAGCGTTGTCTTGCAAGAGGATTGGCCTGTATCTATTGACCAATCTTGGCTGCTTAATCACAAGCATCCTCATCATTTCATCCAACTGATTGCAGTAGACATCCACTGTAATCGATTGACCAGGTTTCATGAAGCTGTAGTGGATAACACTGCTCTGGACCACCAAACAGACACCATTAGCTTTTTTTGATGAATATTCGGTTTTGGAACTGTGTTTCAGCACTTCGTTTTTATCCAGCCATTTTGCTAATGCTTGTGATTGTCAAAAAGAATCCATTTTTCATCATACATAACAATACAGTATAGAAATGGTTCACTTTTATGTCTTGACAGCAAAGAAAGGCAAGCTTCAAGATTAATTTCTCTTCTGATGCTCGTTTAATTCATGTGGAACCCATCTATCCAACTTCTTTACCTTGCCCATTTGTTTCAAATGGTCCAATATTGTTGGAATAGTAACGTCAAACCTTGCTGCTAATTCACACATAGACTGAGATGGATTCGCTTCCGCTGCAGCTTTCAGCTCATCATTATCCACCTTGGTCTTAGGTTGCCCATGTGACTCATTTTGAAGATTAAAATCACCAGAACAGAACTTTCTCCAGCCATTGGCATATGGTGAGTTCATTAGCCACATCCTTCCCAAACACTTTGTTGATATTTTGAGCTATCTGTGCTGCATTAGTTCCACAACAGAATTCATATTTGAAAATAACATGAATTTTTCACTTGCCTGGGATTTCACAAAAATTGCTCCAAAAAAATTGAAAGATAATCACAAGCCAAACTGTGTATTTGAAAGAATAAGGATGTACTTTCACAATAAAAATAAAACAAAAAGTGTCAGAGAGAAATGTCAGAGATATCAATTGTCAAACTTAGGACTTAAGAAAATCAGACATTTCATACTTAATAACCTAATACTAGCTTGCCAACATCTGCACAAGGGGATAATTAGAGGATCATCAGATTCTGAGTGGAGACAGACATCTGATTTCACTTAAACATGTTGTTGCTTGATTATAAGGCCAAGACTTGGGTCCACTGTCATCTTTTGAAACAGCAATTTTATTTCTGTTGTAGCGTATATGTTTGTGTCCCTCACAAATTTGCATGCAGAAATCATAACTCTCAGTGTGATAGTATTAGGAAATGAGGCCTTTGGGAGGTGACTGCGTCACGAAAGCAGAGCTCTCATGAATGGGATAGGTGCCCTTCAGAAAGGGACCCCAGAGAGCTCTTGCATCCTCTTCCCACCAGGTGAGGATACAGTGAGAAGTCAGCAGTCTGCACCCTGGAACAGGGCCCTCACCAGAACCCGACCCTGCTGGCACCCTGATCTTGGACCTCCAACCTCCAGGACTGTGAGAAATAAATTTATCTTCTTTGTAAGCCACCCAGTCCATGGTACTTTATTATAATAGCCTGAACAGACTAAGATAATTCTTACAAAAGAGAGAGAAGAACAGAAAAGTAAGTGGTAAGAAGGAATCTATCTAAATCAAAAGTTTTCTGAAAACTGTGTGTTCCTTAAAAGTTTTTGGTTTTTATTTTTATCTGGAACCATGATGCCATCTCTACACAGATTGAGCATCCTTAACCCAAAAATCTGAAATTTGAAATGCTCCAAAATCCAAAACTTTTGAGTGCTGACATGACACTCAGAGGAAATTCTCATTGGAGAATTTTGGATTTCGGATTTTGAGATTAGGGATGCTCCACCAGTATATAGCTATCTTTCCATTTAAGCCCTCAGTGGAAAAAAACTTTCTCTTTAGACAGTGTTTCAATGAGATAGGGAAGAAATGATGAAACAAAATTTTTGGCTTTGTGAAATAAATAACTTATTTTCAAGTTTATGTGCAACTAGAGTAGGGCCAAGTAGGCAACTAACATTCATTAGAATCTGACTAAGTAATAAACACTGGGCTAGATGTTGGGTTACAAAGAATAATTAGACATGTTCGCTGTCCTCGAGACAGCATGGGGGCAGATAGACAGGTAAGTGCACTAGAGGACACAAAACTCAGCTCAGTGTGGCGGCTTCCAGAGAGCCTCCCCTTGCCTGCCTTCTCTCCACTCTGCACTAGGTACCCTGCCACATGTGCCCAGAGCACACTGTTGTATTAATTAAATCCACTAATTCACTCAATGAGCATCCTTGCCTCCTACATGTCTGACTCTATTCTATGTGCAAGGGATACAGCAGTGAAGAAAACATATATCCCATCATTATGGAGTTAAGTTCTCATAGGAGACAGATAACACATTGATTTATAGCATATCGGATGGTGACAAACGCAATAAAAGAAAATCAAGTTGGTTAAGAATAGTTGGTAGGGTTAGGGTTTTAGATGTTCCAGATAGGGTGTCAGGAAAGGTATTCTAAATAAACTGGCATTTGTATAGAGATCTTACAGTAAAATGACTGGAGTCCACAAACCCACTATATATTTAGAGGGAGGGAGTGGGTCCTACACATCTCTGAGTCCCTGACATGCAGCAGGGTTTGAAACATAGAAATTGCTCATTAAATGTGTGTTAGGTGAATGAATTTCAGAGTAAGGAACTCACTCTCATAACTTGGATATGGGCGGCTGCAAAGGAATAGGCTGAGAGAGCAAGGGTCTTGACTGCTGAAGGAGACCCACAGGCTCCAGGGGTGAGGCCGGCAGTGCAGGGCAGCCTGGGGCTTAGTTCTGGAAACTGTCAGCTCCAGGTTTCCATCAAGTTAACAATGAAAAGGGCAGGGGATATAGCTGGAGGTCAAGACCTGCTGTTAGTGAGGGATGAGCAGGTTGTGCACTGAGCAACCCGAGGGGGATGCCACAGACAAAGTCAATGTGTATGTTTGCTACAGAAGTTTTCTGGCAGATGGCAATAAAATGTCCTGTTTTGACACTCCGTTAAATGTCTCAGCACAGGGTGCCTGGCAGGTGCTGAAGCGCATTCACAGAGTTTCAACAGTGCTATGGAGGTGACTCAGCGTTAACTGTTGGAGACTTGGTGTCAGTTGTCAGTCCTCCTCTCAGGATAGCCTTTGGGTGCAGTTTCAGGCCTAAAACTTGACTATTTGTCATGACTTCTGCTTGCAGCTTTGTCAGTTTGCAAAGTTGGAATTGTAACAGGATGCTCAGGTCTCTGTGAGGACCTGATTTTTTCAAACTCCGCCTGGCACAGCAGCTCACAGCTGGGCCCCCAGATGGCCTCATAGGCAATTTCTGGGACCTTTTCCAAGTCCTTAGCTCAGCTGTTTGCCTCAGGAAGTGGATCGTCAGCCACTGCCCTCCCTCCCACCTCAGTTCCTGTCCATTGAAAACCTATCCCTTCGGCAGCACTGCACTGAGTTGGCCTAGGGCTGGCGCTGGGCTCCTAAATTTGCCGCCTGGGTCTCTCCGCTCACAGTTCGACTTGTGAGTCCCTGCCTCCAGCAAAGTCATATGGGCATCTGGTGCCTGCCGTCCCTACGCCACTCTTCACGAGCTGCCTTAAAACATAAAGCAGGCAGCATTTTCCTAAGTCTGCTAATTATCCAGCTAGTATAACAGTCTTTTTTGGGATTACATCGCCATCCTAAACCCCTTCTCTGGAAGGAGAGCTCTGCTGGTCTAGTCCTGCGAGCCTGGGACCCTGTCTCATTTCCAGCCTGCTGTGTGGGGCCCTGCTGCCCAGGGACAGGTTTGTTCGCCCGGTGCCAGGGCCACTGCAGGCTCAGAGGTGTCTTTGTGTGAATTAGAAAATACCACTATGCAGAAATTAGCACATATGTTTATATATATTTCTATATAAATATATTATAAAGATATGCAGATATATTTTGATATATGATATATATGTTTTACTCTAGTTCCTTTTTGGAGTATATAAATATGCAAATGTGTGTTAACTAAATGTTTGTAAAATTAAGATTATATTAAATATGCTATTTTTGAACTTTTAATGAACATGGCTGACCATTTTTTTTGCCATTAAATATTTATTGACAATGTGCTTTTAATATGGGTGCATAGGATCCCATCATCTGAAGAATATACCACAATTTATCTAGCCAATCCCTAATTATTGGCCATTTGGGTTTTAGTTTTTTGCTATCACAAATAGCTAAGACTATTGCTGCTCTTTGTAGACTTTTGATTGCATTTCTGACATTTTCATTATGAGATTATTATTAGTAATCAACCTTCAACGCTAATCAGCCTTTGGAAGCAGATATGCTCTCTATGGTCCTTTAGTCAGGGGTTTTCTTAACTGTACTGTGCAATTTAATTTCACATTTATGTTTGACTAGGTTTAGATTTTTATTGCTTTGTTAGTATAATGGAGTAAATCAGTCAAGAACAAGCAATCATGTGCCTTAGCCTGTCTTGCAGATTGTTAGTTATCTGTCTCATTGATCTGTCTCCCAGGTATAAAAAAGTCCCCCCAGGGACTGGCTCAGAGAGGGCTGAGGGTCCTTCATAGAGCTTGTAGTTGGGGAAGTCTGAGGGCAGCACTGTGGTCCCGGTGATGGAGTGACGGGTGTAGCCCATGCTGTCTCCCAGGAACTAGTGTCATCCTTATTCCCAGCCAGGCAGATGAGAGTCTAAAAGATCTTCTCCCCAGTCAGCTGTAATGTCCTCGCTGAGTCCTGATGGAACGTTGGTGCAGTGGATAGGAGCTTGTTATGGGTTGAATTGTGTCCCCCCACAAAGATCCATTGAAGTTCTAATCCCATGTGACTCAGAATGTGACCTTATGTGGAGACAAGGTCTTTACATTAATGAGATCATTAGGGTGAGCCCTAATCCATAAGACTGGTGTCCTTATAGAAAGCAGAAAGGTACTTTATTGCCTTCCCTGTCTTCACAAAGGGAAGACTGTGGGAAGAGACACAGGGAGAAAACAGCCATGTGCAGTGCAGAACGATGTTGCCACAAGCCAAGGAATGTCTGGAGCTGGAAGAGGCAAGGAAGGATCACTCCTCAAAAGAGTTCAGAGGGAGCGTGGCTCTGCTGACACCTTGAGTTTGGACTTCCAGTCCTAGAACTACGAGAAAATAATACATTTCTTTTGTTCTCAACCACCCAGTTTTTGGTACTTTGGTGTGGTAACCCTAGGAAACTAATGCAATGCTTATATGCTGTGACCATGACACCACCCAATATTTGACCAGGCAATTCCAGACTGTACTATTTATTGTAGTTTAGCTGCCAGGTGAATCAGATGGCTTCGTACATCCACTTATTTCTTCATTTGCAAATGCTTATTTATGTCAACTAGCTCCCTCATATCTCAATATCTGATGAACCAATGCCACAAATACCTCTCAATAGTTTGTTCAGTAGTATCATACCAAGCTTCAGAGATAACTCTTTCCTCTCCTTTGCCTGTAACTTAGTGGCCAAATGAAATGTTCCCACAGGGAAGTTGTACCTGGCTAAGCCAGTCCTCTTCCTCCCACTGCCTGGCTATTCCACAGGTCTCTTGGTGATGTATGGCCTTATGTTTCTTGGTGGTTCTGCCCATTTATTTTGTCTCCTTAATGCAGTGATGTTTTGTTTGAGCCAACTGAGGTTGACTGTTCAATATACTTCCATGCACAGCAGATAAGTTTTCACTGTATTCCCCTTCTTACATCTTTTATTTGACAGGAGAAATAAGTTTTAACACAGAGCCTGGCAGTTAAGTAAATGTATCAGTTTCTCCAATTTATGCAGAAATGGTTTACTCCTTGACAGTAGTGACCAGAATCTCTCCTATGTTCTGACAAGGTTTAGCATGGAAGTGAGCACACAGTATTGGTTTAATACATATTTGACAATAAAATACTGTCAGCCCCATTAAGATACAATGGGGCTGAGTTTATTGCCTAAGCTGATGTCTATCTAACCCTTTATTTGTCCCTGAGAATTCATCACTGTATTTGGGGAGATTTGGGTCAGTACTGTTACCATAATCATCAGAAATCATGGTAGCTATAGATAATCAGCAATGCTCTAAGAGGTGGTGTATCCCAGCTGGTCAAGAACAGGGCATTGAGATTCAATCCCCAACTCCCATGCTCATGAGCTCTGCCCTGGGGAAAGTAATTAATCCTGCCAAACCCAGATGTGTTATCTGTAAAACAAGAAAAATAATACCTACCCCAGTAAGTTTTGGATATTCGATGAGACAATGGCTTTAGACTAAGTAGCAGAATAACTGGCCCACAGTGAGTGCTCAAGGGACACCACACTGTTGTCACTGAGTAGAGCCCAGCATTGTAGTGCTGGCTGTTACATAACGGCTAAGAGACCACCATGCACTGCAGGTTCTTCAGGGTGGTCAAATGCCAACAGGGCACTCTGGCCACCAGTGGGCTGTTCTGTGTGCAGGTCTGGAGCTGTAGGCTTACCTCATGGACTCTAGAAGAAACGAAATCCCAGGTTTTTTTTTTTTTTTTTAACCCTTAGTTGTTAATTTAGTTTACATGTTTGTAATCCACCTCCCTTGCCTGAGCTTCTGGGCAGTTGTCAAAACATAATGAGACAAAATCAGATGCTGCAAGTGCCTTGTTTTAGTCCTTCTTTGTTTTTCTTTACCGTCATTTACATTTTTATATTAATTTTTATTTTTATCAAATTCTTCTGTCAGTTATATTACAGGTTTTGCCTATAGGCATCATCTTCAATGAAAGGAAACATTTTTGATAACTATCCTAAGAGCAGTACTTACAACTTTAGTTCTGAGAAAAAGGCAAGAGCAATGTTTCAAGCTTATCTTATTTTGCTAAATGACTTATGAAAGTTATTTCTTTAGCTCTAGAGATTCATAGAGGCAAATTTATGAATATCAGAAAAGTGGTCCTGAGGCAGAAAAGCCTTATGTAACCTTGGTAAACACCAGAATAGCACACAGGTTACTGAACAGAAAGACACAGTAATGCAGAGAGCTTTATTATGTCAGACAGCAGCAGATTTCCAATGGGCTTTATATTAATAGCAAAGGAAGCTAGAGAAATGGTTCTTGATTAAATTATGAACACAAAATCTATCTCAATTGTGCTACCAGAAAATCCTAATGTTGATCTTGGCATACTTCTAAATTTTTAAACATTTATGCTTTTCATTAGTCATAATCACCATTAAAACTTGAGCGCTATCCATAAAAGTGTCTTTATTTTCAGGTGCCAAAACCCAAAGCAAGAGCAGTTGAAGCTTCTAAATGTAATAAAATGCCAGGCAGAAATATGAGGCTGTAGAAACATTCACTTTTGTAGACTTTCAACTCTGCAGGAGCTATTGGTAGTCTATCCTATGTATTCATATAGCTTCATTTATTTAGTATAATCTTATAAAATTATTTAGGGCATTTCTGTAAACAGTGACATTTATTACTATACCTTACAATGTTAGAGCATTTCTGTTGATACTATATGGTTCTGCAAATAGTTTTAAACTTGCTATTTCGTTCCTAGGACTTCTGACCTCCATTTGCCTGACCAAATCTTTTAAACCTCTCAACATAAGTGGTCACGGAGCTTGGGAGATGGGAAATGCAATGACGCCAGTCACCCGGGCAGGCAGGGTAGCTTTTCTGTAATGTACCTGAGACTGACTGCAATGAAAGAACACTATAGGTTTGCCTCAGCCTGCCTGCAGGTGGAGGGGGTGCCGCTGGGGGAAGCATTCCCCATGGGAATGATCCGACCCTCAGAGGGCAGAAGGAAACCTTAAAACTCAGTTTCTTCTGACCTACGCTGAGATTTTATTCCAGAGGTGAAATGCCTGTGAGGTTACTGAGTAGACATCCTATAACTGAATGTCATTTATTTTATCACAGTTGCCCCAAAGAAAACGTCCTACTATTAGCCTTTTTTCTATTTAATGACGAGTTTTCAGGGATATCTCTGATATTTAAGGTATAAACCAAACTAATGTTTTAAAATGACTTCTGGCTTGCAGCCTCTTCCAAGCTCTCACTAAGATACTTAGGAAGTCACACAAAATGTGAAAACTCAGAGTTCCATGGAAAATGAAGGCAAGCAAAGAAATTCGATCAGAATTTAGGCAGAATTTTCAGCAATAAGGCAGATGGAGCTGGATAACACACTGAAACAGGCTGCGGTATATGCTTAGCTTCATGAAAGAAAGGGGCTTTGCTTCCTCTTAAATACCTAGAAATATGATTTCTCTCTTCCCTCCATCCCATCACTGCTCCTGTCTCAGGAACCTTGGCAGGGTCTGGTGTACGGGAAGTAGCAACAATATAAAGAACAAAAGCAAACCAAGAAACACATCAGCCATGTACCGTCTTCCACCTCCCGACACAGCACCTGCCTTCTGCATTAGCCCTAATCCAGCTTGGGGCAAACGACAGGTGGGAATTCCCTCGCTTGAGGACAGGGGTTCCCGTATGCCAAGAGCTATGGTGAAGGCTGCTTCAAGAAATACCTTGGCAGTAGAAGGACTTTATACAGGGAAATGAATCTTTTTCATACATTTCATTAGAGTAGAGGTAAGCCTATGTAAAGAATGCATTCTTTGAAAAGAGCTTCAGTAATCTCTAAGCTTGAATGTCCAAGCAGATTTCTATTAAAAAAAATAATGGAAAAAAAGAGATTATGGAATTGTATTTAGAGCTGGGAGACAGCCAGAATGGCCTTTGTCTTTCTTCCTATTGCAGCCTCCATAGGCAGAGCACACGATGCACGGGGAATGGGGACTGGGAATGGGGTCGGGAACAAGATGGGAGCTTTAAAAGCACAGGAGGGCTTGCCCGAAGGTGACTAAGGTGTTACTGAGGGTGGGTCAGATTTCTCAACAACACTGGAGACTAAGGATCCTGAAGAATACCCTCAAGGACTTTTTGTTTTTCGCTTAAAAAACAACACAGAAACCTGAAAGCCTCACATGTGCTTGCTACGTTGTAGTGTAACAGCTAAATGATAAGGAGACTTCCCCTCCTACTGTCCTGCCAGGTTACATGGCTGCATTACTGGGTGTCTGTGTGTTGGGGGTCATTCTTGACACCCTCTACTACAGCTACAGTATTCTAATCAGAGGGCGCATAGGTTAATAAAAGTTCTGGCTGGAAAGAGCAGCTATTCCAAGACTGTGTAAAGCAAGTGTTCCGAATAGGCAGAGCAGAGGTCGTTTTTCAGAGCAGCACTGGATAAACGTCACCGAGCACCGGAAATTCAGCTGGGAATAGCACTAATTAACCTCTGAGGTGGGACCAAGGGAAATGCATACGTTGGCCAGATCTCTCCAGAAAGGAAAAAAGAGAAATTCCTTTACCTTTTCTGGTGCCTAGGTACAGAAAACGTTATCTTGAAGGCTTAGTGGAACAGCAAACCTCCTGATATGTTTCTGTGAGAACCGTAAGAATATTTAGGATATATTTTAAAGGAATATCCATCAGTAGGATGAAAGAAAAATGACCTCTAGAAGACAGGTCTAGAAAACAATGAGAAGATAATGGGTCGTACTGATGAGGATCCTTTCTTTTGCTGTGCACAGAACGTCTAATACAAATGATGTGAGCGAAAAGGGAATTAACTAACTCCCATAAACGAAATGTTCAGGAGTATGCTGGCTTTACACTCTGCAGCGTAGATGGGCACAAATAGCGTTCTCATAAATTGATTTCTCGCTATCCATATCTTTTAGAGAAGAGCCAGCTTCCTCTCTGTGGGTTCTATCCCCAGAACAGCTCCTCCTTTGGCAGGGAAGGACGGCTACAAAGCTCCAGCCACACTCTCAGGTTCTGTATCCATTGGAACAGAGCAGCTGCCCCTCACCCGCGGTTCCCTGTGGCATCATTGGCTGGTCCGGTCAGGTGCTTGTCCTGGAACCAGTCGTTGGGGCTGATTGGCTGCAGCCCAAGACTCGTGTCTTCCCCTGAGACTTGCCAGGACATGAAGACTAGAGTGAATCCCCAAGATAAATCAGGAACCTTTGTTTGAAAAGTAGAAATGAACACTGGGAAGGCAAACAGCAAAGACTCACTACTTAGAGTGAGATTGAAAGGAAACAGAGCACTCTAAGATTCATGAAAAATTACAATTATAACAGAGTACAGTCCCATGCACGAGGACTGCAAAGAATTAATAGAATGACAGAATCAACATCTGTATGGGAATCAGTAAAGAGAAGAAGAAATGAAATGGTACAAAATATTAAATTGTGATATAGAGAAAAATTAAGAAAATCTTCCAAAAGGCAGAGGAAAAGGAAATGAGGAAACTGAAAGTTATGAAAGGAATAGAACAGAAATTTAACTTAAAAACTGTAGGTATTCCTAAGGAAGAATTCAGAACAATGGGAATAGAAGCTATGATTGTGCATAATTGAAAAAGGCCTCCCAGATATGAAGAAAAAAAATGTACTGAGGTCAAAGTACTTATTATGGTACAGGAAATATTAATGAATAAAGACTCCCACCTAGACATATTCCAGATAAAATTTTCAATTATGAGCACAAAGAAAAATGGAAATTATTTGAACAGAAAAAATACACTATCCACAGAAAAATGAAAATAATTCTGGCCTGATTACCAACTTCCAGAAAATAATGGAGTCTGTGTTATCTCCAGAATTTTAGGGAGCATTTTATAAACCAGAAATTTTATAATCATTTAAATTATTATTTATGTATGGAGAGAACAGATAAGACTGTAATGAGAAGATATGATATTTACCTAAATATATTTAAACAAAATTACTTACAGACATTCTCCAGCCAACTGAGAGCTGAAATGCGCAGTATGTGCTATGGACCAAATGTTCTTTCCCACCCAAATCCATGAAGAGACCACAGCTTTCTCTCTTCACCATGTGAAGATACAGTAAGAAGGTGGCCATCTGAACCAGGAAGAGGGCCCTAGTCAAGAACCTGACACTTCTCACACCCTGATCTAGGACTTCCAGTCTTCAGAACTGTGAGAAGTAAATGTTTGTTGTTCAAGCCACCCAGTCTGTGGTATTCTGTTATAGCAACCCAAATGGATTAAGGCATTATATAAAAATTGATAGTGAGAACTGGAAACTGCAGTCCAGAGTCAAGTATAAATAGTTGTAAATATGGTTATAAAAGTTAATGTAATAGTATAAAGAATTATTGAAAAATAACATGTATATACTTCAAAATAATCATTTAATAACAAATATCTGGTTTTTAAACTTCATATTATACTATCAAAAACCAGGAAGTGAAGAAATGGGGAAAAAGTAAAAATATGCTTATCTTATATTGGGAAGTCCTAAAGATATCATTCCATTTTTAACTTCATAAGTAGAGGAAATTAAATTAAGAAATATTTTTGAAAATTCAAAAGTAATAAATAGTAGCATTCAAATAGAATGTGTAATTTCTGAAATAATAGGAAAGCAAGAACTAAGAAATGACAACCCAAAGCCCATACAGCAAAAAGCTAAAAACAAAAATGAAGCAATGAAGTGTTTAAAAAATGACAGAATTAAGGAAACTTAGGAATGCATATTGTTTCAGTCAATATATTTAAAGTGTTAATATTTTCTAATAAAAGTAGAGATGCTCTTATTGTGTTGTAAACAAAACCAAAGTAAATGCTGGTTACAAAAGCAAAGAGGAAATGATGTCAGCTGAATTGCAAAGTAAGCAGTTCCAAGCTCTTATCCTCCCACTGAAACATTGAAAAACAAGCAGAAAATATTAGAATCAACTTTGTCAGAACACTGGAAGGTAACCAAAGGTTGACAGCAACCAAGTCAATACTGAATCAATAAAAAGGCAACTCCAACATGATAGGAAGGCTTGGTGGCATTTTTACTTGCCCTTACCCCACCCCTCCTGGGCACAATATTAGTCTTGAAGACAGAAATGCACATTCCCAGAGGGAGATTCCCTAGTCTCTAGTTCTGGAGGGAACAGAGATGACCCTACTCGGAAGTTTTTGTGTATATCCATCATAACATCTAGGGGCTACCTGAAGAGGTGCAAATCTCTGTTACACCTGATTTGAAACTCAGGCTGGAAAAGCAGCAAGTATTGCTCAAAAACATTGCATGTGCCAAATTAACAACTCACAGGCTCCAGGGGAAAACAGTCGGAGTTGAAACATACAACAGACTGCTTAAGGAGGCTTAAGGAGCAAAAATTGGGAGAGTTTCTTTGGGCGATTAAGACATGCAAAAGCACTTTATATATATATATATATATATATATATATATATATGTATGGAGAGAGAGAGAGAGAGAGAGAGAGAGAGAGAGAGAGAATGGAATTAAGAAAGCTGTGTGCATGCCCAGGGTAAGGCACATGCTTAGGAAATACTTAAGAAGACCCCAGACCTTCACCTTGGGCTCAATGGAAGCCTGGCTAGGTGCTGAAGTAGCACCCAGGCACAGAGCTGATGTGCAAAGACCAGAGTGTCTTTTTCATTGTTTGTTTTATATTTAGCCCCTGAAATTCAAGGGAATCTCTGTTAAAACACTAACTGAACGTAAACTAAAGAACAGAAAATTAAGTGACTGTGTACAAAAAATGATCTTTGCAAGAATTATTTGGGAAAGTCATGAAATAAATGTGCTAATTATAGACTTCAATAAAACAAACAAATGAACATAAAACCATGGGAAAGGGAGTTAATCTCATTTTGAGTCACCACACAGTAATATTCAAATGTCCAGTTTTCGATTAAAAACCATAAGGCAAACAGAGAATTTTGGCTTATCTAAAAGAACAAACTAAATTGACAGGAACCATCCCTGAGGAAGTTCCAACATCAGACTTACTAGAAAAAGACTTTAAAACAACTGTCTTAAATATGCTCAAAGGACTAATGGAAAACATGGACAAAGAAAAGGAAATCAGGAAAACAATGTATAAACAAAATGAGACTATCAAGAGATAAATTATTAAAAGGAAACAAACAGATATTCTGGAGCTGAATAGTGCAATAACTGAAATAACAAATTCATTAGGTGTTCAAAGGCAGATTTGAGCAGGCAAAAGTAAGAATCAGCAAACTTAAAGAGAAAATAATTGATATTATCAAGGAAAGCAAAAAGGAAAAAGAATAAAGAAAAGCGAATAAAGACTACAGGACCTTGGTACACCATCATGTGCACCAACATAGTCATTATGGGAGTCACAGAAGGAAAGAGAGAGAGAGAAAAAAAATATTTAAAAACAGTGGCAGAAACCCCCCCAAATTTGACGTAATGCATGAATCTACAAATCCAAGTGCTCAATAAACTCCAAGTAGGATAAATTCAAAGAAAGCTACACTAACATATGTTAAAATCAAGCTGTTTAAAGTCAAAGACAAGGAGAGATTCTTGAATACAGCAAGAGAAAAGCAACTTGTCACATACAAGGGATCCTCGATGAGATAAACAGCTAATTTCTTATGAGAAACCATGGTCAATAGATACAGTGGGATACATTTAAGGTACCAGAAACAATTAATTAAGATTTACACATCTGGCACAACTGTCCTTCAAAACTGAGGAAGAAATTAAGACATTCACAGACAAACAAAAGCTAGACCTACAGTATTAAGCATGTCTTTTTATTCTGATGTTTTGACATCTGGGTCTTACTCACTCTGGACAGACTGCCTTCCCAGGGCTAGCCAATGTCTAGATATAGTAAAGTATTGACTTGTGAGTGTGCCTTTTATATGCAAATTAACTAATACAGAGGCCTCCTTCCCCATTGCCTCCTGACCCATCCTGGTGCTTTTCTGTGTGGCCCTGTGTGGTGGGGTGTGCTCCCTCCTCTTGGGAAATATGAGCAACAAACTATATTTTTAATAGCAATAATCTACTGTTCCATTGGCCTCACCACACCTGAATAATAATAAAACCTTTGTTTCAAAATACCTGTCTTATGAGAAATGCTAAAGGAAATACTTCATGTTGAAATGAAAAGACACTGCACAGTAACTCAAAGCCATATGAAGAAATAAGGATTTCTAATAGAGATGGCTACATGGGCAAATGTAAAAGTTAGTATTGATGTAATTTTGGAGGGAATTAAAAAGACAAATACATAAAAATAACTATAAATTTGTTATTGAATAAACAATATATAAAGATATAATTTGTGACAGCAATAGCATCAAGGGAAAGAGGAAAAAGCTGTATAGGAGCAGAGTTTTTGCATGCTATTGAAGTTAAGTTGGCATCAATACAAAGCAAATACTATAAATTTAGGATGTTAAGTGTAATCCCCATTGTAACTATAGAGAAAATATCTAAAAGCTATATGTAAAAGGCAATGATAATGGAATTGTGTTGCAGAAAAAACTCAAGCTGTTTTTCCTCTGTTCTCATATCACAATTATCAACAAAGAAGACTTCTGTGACCAAATGTGTGTGGGTTTCTCCCCACACTCCAAGCAAGCAATTAATTCTGCTGCAGGCACTAGTTGAGTATCCTCCAATTCAATTCAATTCTGATGCTATCTACCCAGAGATACCCTCAGAAACTACACGTTGAGGGCTGAGTCACAAAAGACCACCCCCTCTTTCCCACCAGTCACAAGTCTGGGCCTCTGGAACATCTGACTGACCATCTTCAAGTGGGGTTCCCAAGACCTCCTCTTTGGGTTCAATTGATTCTCTAGAGCAGCTCAAAAAACTCAAAGAAATACTCACTTAGATTTACTGGTTAATTACAAAGATATTTTAAAGGATACACGTAAACAGCAAGATGAAGAAATACATAGGGCGAGGTCTGGAAGTGTCCTGGGTACAGGAGCTTCTGTTCCTGTGGAGTTGGAGCGCACCACCCTCCTGGCACGTGGCTGAGTTCTTATTCAACTTCCTGTCAGCTTCTACATGTTCAGCGATCCAGAAACTTTCTGAACTCTATCCTCTTGGGCTTTTTACGGAGACTTCATTGGGTAAACATGATTACAGCAAGGATGGCTATGTCAAAGTGTGATTGGACAAAAAGGGTATGATACTATACTAATAGACTGAGTGGAAAGCCCCAGAAAAGCCTGTCTGTTCAGATTGTTCATGGGCTACCTGTGCAGCATTCCTTCCTTCAGGGTATGGGCAGGACCCTCTCTAGAATGAGGTTCTTATTACTCACAATCAGAAAGGCAGGAGTATTTTAAAGTCCTGTTTTGGGAAAGTGAAAGGAGGGCAGGAGAAGGTTAGAAAGAGAGATTCTTTTTTCTTAGGCCTGCTTCTGAGGCCTAAAGTGCCCCAACATTAAGACAAAGGACAAGGGCTATCGCAGTTATGAGCCAAGAACCATGGATCGAAACCAACACATCACATGAATCAAAATGGTTTCCAACAAACAATCAACTAAATAAAAAATAAGGCAGCAATGGAGGAAATGAGGGACAAAATATGTATAGGCCACATAGAAAACAAATAGCAAAATGGCTACTATAGTTTGGATATGGTTTGGATATTTGATCCTTTCAAATCTTGTGTTGAAATTTAATTCCTAATGTGGTAATGTTGGGAGGTGGGGTCTAGTAGGAGGTGTTTGGGCCATGCGTGCAAATCCCTTATGAATAAATTAATCCCCTCCCTGAGGGGGGTGTGAGTGAATTCTATAGTTCCCAGGAGAGCTGTTTATTAGAGATTCTGGCACTTTCCCTCTCTCCCTCTCTTGCTTCCTCTCTTGACTTGTGATTTCTGCACATGCCAGCTCCCTTTTGCCTTCTGCTATGAGTGGAATCTCACTAGATGCCCCATCTTCCAGCCAGCGGAATAGTGAACCAAATAAACCCTATTTCTTTGTAAATGACCCAAGCCTCAAGTGTTCCTTTATAGCAATAGTAAACAGACTAAGACAATAGCAGACGTCTTTTCTTATCAGTAATTACTTTAACTGTGAATGAATCAAACTCTTCAATCAAATGGCAAAGACTGATAGAATTGATAAACAAATAATAATAACAACAAAACATAATTCGACAATATGCTGTCAACAAGAGACTCACTTTAGATCCAAAGAAAAACTGGTCGAAAGTGAAAAGATGAAAAAAGGTATTCAAATCAAATAATAAACAAAAGAGAGCAGGGATGGATATATTAATCTAAAAAAAATACTTTTATTTAAAAACTGTTACAAGAGAGAAAGAGAGACATTAATTATTGATAAAAGGGTCGATTCTTCAAAAAGAAATAAGAATTATAAACAAATATACACCAGAGTCCCAAAATGCCTTTCACATACACATAGAATGTTTGTTCAGCAATAAATAACATGAAATTTCACAAAGTTATGTTTTCTAACCCCTGTGTTATTAAATCATAAATCAATAACTATAAAATTATAATAAAAGTCTAAATGTTTTGAAATTAAACAACACACTATAAATAAACCATGGGTTAAATAAATCATAAGAAGAATTAGAGAAATTATTTTGAATTAAATTATAATAATGCAAACTACTAACATATCAAAATTTGTGGAAGGAAGCTAATGAGTGCTTGGAAATTTATAGTTTTTAAATGCATACAGAAAAAAAGGATTAAAATTGATCTACATTTCCATCTTAAGAATGCATACAAAGGTGAGTAAAATTATCTCAAAATAAATGGCAGAAAAAAATAATAAGATGGAGGAGAAATAAAAGAAATAGGAACCAGGTAAACTGTAGAGGAAATTAATAAGGCTGTAAGTCAGTTTTGCAAAAGATTAATGAATGCCAGCAAGATTTATCAAGGAAAAAATCACAGATTATTAATAACACAAGTGAAAAAGTGGACATCACAACAGATCCTGCAAACATTAAAAGGACAACAAAGGATTATTTTGGAAAACTTTATGCTATTAGACAATCTAGATAAAATAGAAAAAAATTCTTGAAAAACGCAACTATCAAAAAACTTACATAAGATAAAATAGAAATCTGAATAGACCTATATATTTTAAAGAAATCAAATTCATTATCAAAATTTTCCTGCAATGAATTCTTCAAATATGGAATATTTCATTATCAAACATTTAGGGGTGAAAACAGTCTAATGTAAACTGTTCTAGAAAATAGACAATGAGCAGCCCCTTCCCACCTAGTTTTATGGGACAAGAATAACCCTGATATTAAAAATTAACAAACTCGTTATAAGAAAAGGTAACTAAAACCCAAAATCCCTCATAAACGTAGCTGTAAAATTATTAGTAAAATATTAGTAGGTGAAATCTAGCAATGTGATAAAAAATACCTCATGAACAAATAGAGTTTATTGCAGTAATGTGAAGTTGATTAGAAAATTAAAGTAATTCTCTATATTAAAGAAACAAAATTAAAAAAAATATGATGATCTTAATGCATGCAAGAAAAGAACTTGGCAAAATCCACATATTTTTGATAAAATCTCTCAGTAAATTGAGAATATAAAGGACATTCTTCAGCCTGCTGAAGGATATCTACAAAAACTTACAGCTAACATTATTTTTAATGATGCTAATCCAACACTTTTTCCCTACAAAATCAGAAAAAATGGCAAGGATAGTTTACTTTGCAGTGGAGGCCTAACCAAACAATAAAAATCATAATCACTTGAAAAATGAAAAAAAAGAAAAAGTATCATGTGTGTATGTGTGTGTGTGTGTGTGTGTGTGTGTGTGTGTGTGTATGTGCGCGCACGCGCATGCCCACCAGTTCCTAAGCCCCAATTCCCAAAGGACAGTATGAGACGGGTGAGATGACACTTTCAAATGCAGTGTGATGATTTACAGGAGAGGACCCCTGAGCTTAGGGAACCTGAATCTTTTATAATGCAGAGTAACCCTGACTGATTTTTGTCCCAGAAATAGATATTATTTCTATGCTCCAAAGCTACTTGCTATATAAATCCTTTAGGAGGTGGTCTGGAACAAAGATCTGTCAGTGCTTCTGTTCACAAAATATGCAAAAACATGAGAGACCCATGGAAAATTGTCTCCCCATGTGTAAAATAGTAACACATATAACAACATATATATGGCAACACTTCTACACTGAAAACTGCAAAATGTTGCTGACAGAAGTTAAAAATAACATAAGTGAATAAATATACCATGTTCATGGAATGAAAGACTCAATATTGTTAAAATATTAATTATCTCCAAAAGATTCACTGCAATCTCAATCATAATCACAGCAGGATTTTTTAATAGAAAAATAAACTGATTTAAATATATATTAATGTATAGAATTGCAAAGAATCTGGAATTGTCAAGTGGGGAATTTAAACTACCTGACTTGAAGACTCAATATAAAGCTACCAATAATCCAGGCAGAATGGTATTAGCATATGAATATTCAAGTATATTAACAGAAAAAAGTAAAGTCCAGAAATAGGCCCATTTATACAATAAACTGATTTCAACAAAAATGACAATGTAATTCCATGGGAAAAGAAATCTGTCCCATAAGTGAAAGTAAAAAAAACTGAGCATGAATATGACAGAAGTAAATCTTGACCTCTATCTTACATCATACACAAAAATTAATGTAAGATAGATTATAGACCTCAAAATAATATACTGTAACTAAGCAGTTTCATTCCTAGGTATATACCTATGGCAAATGAAAACACATCCACAAAAAGCCCTGTACAAGAATGGTCATACAAGCTTCACTTATCCTGGCCAAGTGCTGAAAACAAAACATATGTCCAGCAACAAAGGGTAAATGAATTGTGGAGTATTCATACTACAAAATACTAATCAGCAATTAAAAGAAACAACCTACTGCTACATGCAACAACGTGGATGAATCTCAAAGACATTAAGCTAAGCCAAAGAGGTCAGACACAAAAGAGTGTATATTAAAATGAAATTCTAGCACAGGTGAAAAATAATCTGTCATAAAAATAACAAGGGAAGTAACTGCCTAGGGCAAATGGTAGATTGATGAAGCTCTCTGGGGTGATGGAAGTGCTCGATATCTTGGTAAGGGTGTGAGTTACAAGGTTGTATGCAATTGTCAAAACTTATGAATTATACACTTTTTATTTTTATATGTTACTCTGTAGATTTTTACTTAAATAAGAGCTGTAAATGAGACATAAATAAATAACAAAAATACAACTTTTGAACAGGAATTGCTTATTAACAAGTCAATGACAAGAAAGAACACTCTTATAAATTGAAAATATTATAGCCAAACCCCAATAATAACAAAATAATTTGCAAGATAGTGCTTAAAAAATCCTCTAGAAATAAAAACAAATGATTCATGAAGAAAACTGAAAATAAGAGAGATTAAAAAGTTAAAATTTTAAATAAATGACCGATCTATGTGGTCCAATCTCTTAATAGCAGTTTCAGAAGTAGCAAAATAAGAAAACAGAATACAATAAATTTATTGAAATAATAATACATGAACATTTTTCAGAGCTGAAGCAGTAGGAATCTCCATAACTACCAGAGCACATCATTTGCAGATATAGAGGTGACTACTAGATTAAATAGTTTAAAATATTTTAAGATGCAGCTTCTTTGTAGGATCAGAACTAAGGTGTGGGGCGGGAAATTGTTGTTATTGAATATAAACTTTTCAGTGTTACTACGTGTGTGTTTCAAAATTATTGCATGTATTAATACTAACATATTCAAAATTTTAAGGGCTGAGAATCCAAGTAGCCCATCTAAATTTTAATCCTTTTTCTTTTTCAAGTTTCTTTTTATTGGCCACATTCTTGCTTTTGAAAACCTATGTGATAACGTGAGGCGAAATCATTGCACTGTCATCTCGCCAGTAAGACATAAGAAAGATCTTCTCAGCTCTTCAAATACTGAGAACAAAAAAGAATAATTAAAACAGCAAATCATCTGGATTACGATTGCAATCATCTGTTGACAATGCAACAAAACTCAATTGTGGTTTATTGTCAACAAAATTTTCAGACGAAAACATAATAAGAATATTCTACTGCTGCAGCTTAAGACTATTTTCAAGCTCCTTTAATAGATCATTTGAATCATGCAGGCGACATTAGTTTGCTAGGGCTGCCATAAAGTACCACAGACCGATTGGCTTCAACAACAGAAATTCGTTTTCTCACAGCTCTGGGGGCTGCGAGTCTGGGAACAAGGTGTCAGCAGAGTGGTTTCTTCTGAGGCCTCTCTCTGTGGTTTGTAGATGGCCACCTTCACCTGTGTCTTCACGTGTCTTTCCTCTGTGTGCCTATATCCTAATCTAACCTTCCTATAAGGACAGCAGCTATATTGGATCAGGGCCCACCCCTGTGATCTCATTTTAACTTAATTACCTCTTTAAAGGCCCTGTCTCCAAATAGAGTCACTTTCTGAGCTACGGGGAGTTAGGACTGCAACATTTGAATTTGGGGCAGGAGGGAGGATAGAATTTAGTTCATAACATTCTGTCCTCTGGCCTCCCAAAATTCACGTCCTTCCTGTATGCACAATACACTCACCCCATTCCAACAGCCTCAAAAACATTTAACCCATTCCAGCATCAACTCTTAAGTCCAAAATCTCATCAAAATATGACCTAAATAGGTGTGGGTGATACTTAGGGTATGATTCATCCTGAGGCAAAATTCCTCTGGAAAAAAAAAAAAAATTCCTATGAAACCAAACAAGTTATGTGCTTTCAAAATACCAAGATGGAATGGGCACAAGATAGATAGATGTTCCCATAACCCAAAAGGAGAAATAAGTAATGGGTGATGGGTCCCAAGTAAGTCTGAAACCAAGCAAGGAAAATTCCATTGCATGTTAAGGCTCAAGAATAATCCTCTTTGGCTCCATGCTGTATCCTCCAGGCTCACTGGAGTGGCTCTGCCTTCTGGGCTCACCAGAGCAAAGCCATGCCCCCTCAGTCCTGGGCAGTGGCCCTGACACCTCTGGAACCCAGGAGGAGACAGCACCCTACCCCAGGCCTGTGGACTCTGGGCCTGTGGTGGCAGTGACAGAAGGCCCACCTCTGTACTGCCTTCTGGGTCATTCTTCCCTTCTCTTCAAGGATGACACATGTTCAGAGTCAAATAGCTCTGTTGGCTAGAACTGGTAAAGCAAATATTAATAGTTTTTTGGGAGCTAATTATGCCCAATATTACAAACATAATTTTATATTACTGAATCAATCAGATTAATACTCTTTTTGAATTCCAGGGGGTATAAAAATATGAAGCCATGGACTATGCAACAATATCCTGTTATGGAGATATTTTCAAATGGCTTATAAAAAGCAGTGAACACATTAAAAAAAAAAGCTAGTCCCCCTCAAAACAAAACAAAATAAACAAAAAAACCCAAATAGCTCTGTTGGACCATTCTGTAGAATCCCAGAAGTGAGACAATCTTCTTTCACTTTTCCCCATCCCTGCCTCCTTACCACAAGCTGACTTTTTTGCTAGTGTAACCCCATCTCTATTCCTGGCTTCTATCGCTATCACCAATTGGGTCCATAATCTCTTTATCAAATGGTTGTTCAGCTGCACCCTTCATTTTTTTCTTCAGAACATGCTTTTTCATCTTTTGCAATATGGATGGCCTGAGAATTTTCTAAATCTTCAAGTTCTGGTTACTTTTTGCTAACAATTTTTTCAATTTCTGTCTCTCTCACATTTTTCTATAAGCAGCAAGGGGAAAACAGGCTGTGCCTTCAACACTTTGCTTAAGAAATCTCCTCAACTAAATATCCTCACTTACAAGTTCTATTTTCCACAAAACACAAGAATAAATTTTTTCAAGTTCTTTGCCCACTTTATAACAAGAGTCACCTTTCTCCAGTTTCCAGTAACATGTTCCTCATTTCTGTAAGAGACCTCACCAGAGGCACCTCTAATATCCACATTTCTACCAACAGTTTCTTCAAGGCAATCCAGGCTTTTGAAAACATGTACCTCAAAACTCTTCTTAACATAATATTTAATTCCAAAATCACTTCCACATTTTTAGATATTTGTTACAGTGGCACTCCACTGGTTTTAAAATCTATATTAGTTTGCTAGTGGTGCCATAATAAATTACTGAACATGAGGTGGCTTAAACACAGAGATTAATTTTCTCACAGCTCCAAATGTCTTTCCATCCCTAGATGCATTGGCCATGTCCTAATCTTTGCTTCTTAGAAGAACATCAGTTATTGGGTTGGAACCCAAATGTATGATCACATTTTACTTTAATTACCTTTTTAAAGGCCTTATCTCCAAATACAGCCCCCTTCTGAACTACCGTGGGTTAGAAGTTCAACATGTGAATTTTGAGGGACACAATTCAGCACTAATCCACACCAAGGGTCTATTGAACTTTCTGACTTCACTACATATTGATCTTAATCTTTTCAAAACTCTTCTGTAATTTATCACTTAATATATAATTCATTCATCAATTAGATGGCATCTTTTGTTACTTTCTAATCCTTTCAAACACTGTTGTTCAATAAGATTGCAATTTTTTCATACCCATCCATTGTGTTTGGCAGAATGCTATAGATTCTAGCAGGGCACTGAATTCAAGCAATCTCAAATTAAAAATATTTTGCCAAAACATTAATAATTTTACTTTCCTAATATAGGATCAGAGTACTCTGGCTAACAAATATTTCCATTACTTATTGTTTATTAAATTCATTTGACAAAAATTATTGAGTCTTAGGCAATGTTATAGGCTCTGGGATAAGACAGTCCAGGAAAAATCCATGCCCTGGTGAAACTTACATTTTATTTGGGGAGACCTTGTAATAAGAAAGTAAACATAAGCATGATGACAGCTAGCTTCAGTCAAAGGAAAATACACACACACACACACACACACACACACACAAGCTGACTGAAAACAGATTGGCATAGGGTTTTTTTTGTTTGTTTGTTTGTTTTTTGTTTTTTTGTTTTTTTTTGAGACAGAGTCTCACTCTCTTGCCAGGGGCGAGTGCCGTGGCATCAGCCTAGCTCACAGCAACCTCAAACTCCTGGGCTGAGCAATCCTACTGTCTCAGCCTCCCAAGTAGCTGGGACTACAGGCATGCACCACCATGCCCGGCTAACTTTTTCTATATATATTTTTAGCTGTCCAATTAATTTCTTTCTATTTTTGGTAGAGACGGGGTCTC
>RJWJ010015537.1:0-36034 GCA_004363605.1 Indri indri
GGACCCCTGTTTTAAAGGCTTTGATTTAGCTGTTTTGAAAAGGATTTACTGTGAGTGAGGAAAAGTGAGAGTAGGGACATGATTGAAGGACTCTTGCTGTAATCCAGGAAAGAAGCTTTCCCAAAAGGTTTCCTAGAAGCTCCTCAGCCCTTCTAAGAAGGAAATACCTCAGTTACCACATCTGTGAAATGATAGGACTTGACATCAACTCAAGATTGTTATTTTTCAATGTTAAGTCAGAAACCAGTGAAGAATAGCAGATAAAAAAGGATGTTGAATTGAGAAATGCCTGCTGAGGAAGCATTTCATGAACAAAAAGAATCTACATTTCTTGATAGTTTCTATTATTGGGAAGACACATATACCTAATTAATATGATTGCACTCTCAAAATTTCTTCCTTTCACATCAAAATATACATGCGCTCGACATACATCTTTTTTTGACAAGTGAAGCTTGTCCTTGCTTTTACATACAGCTGGATAATGATGGCCTGGGAGAATGTCATGTCAATTATGACATTCCACAAAACATCAGCATGCTGGAGAGATCCTTCATGTGGGTAACAGAGAACACATTCACTATAGAATCTCCCTGTCCTACAGAAAGGGCCTTCCAAATTATTTCAGTTTTATGTTCTGCCATAATACAGGTTTGCTTCTGCCATCTCAGTATCTGATAACCCAACAGTATTTCAGGATTGGCTATTCCCTATAGATTTTCATTACCTAGGCTAGGCAATAGCATTGACAAAAAACATACATAGCATTCCTTTCTGCATTGACCTAGAAATATTAATATTATATTTATCTCCGGTTACTATTTTTAGAGAAACCATAAATAAATATTGATAAACAAGAAAGGACAAGGTTAAATATTTTTAAATGCATAACAGCAAAAGGTAAAATATGTATTTCTTATGCATACATATCATAGAATCTCATTTGTTCACACAAATCGTGTAACTGATACCATGATTTATTCTTAATATAAAGAATAATTATAAAAGGTAACTCACATGGTCCCAATACCTAAAATTAAAATCATTTTCAATTTGGAGTATTTTATAAACATTGATTGTATATAAAAAACATTCAGCTTATATGTTGTTAAATTTTCAGGAAGTTATGCTTTTGGAGAAACCAGGGTCCCTCTATCTCTCTGTGTGCCTCTCTTTCTATGTGTTTGTAAGTTTTTGTTTGGTTTCTTCTAACTACTACTTGTGAAGGTTAAAATTTGAATGATGAAAAATTTCTTGTATATTTTAAGGTATAGCAATATTTATAGAGTTTAATTCCATAGGGTGCTGATGTATACTACCTGATTTATAAGTCAAACGATATTAAAAATTTTCTTTTCAGGAAAAGTAGTTATAACAAATGTGTATAGTGTTTAAAAGCTTTTAAAATAAAAATGGTTAATATATATGTATACATGTGCATTTTCATGTTTTATATTTATATATAGTTATAAAAGTCTTGATTTTATAAAAGCACTTCCATTTGCAAAAAGACCACTTTATGACAAAGTGGACATTCAGGCAATATTTTACCTATTATATATTGTAATTTTGAAGCAAGACAATAAAGAAGAAGAGTTTTGAAATGAGTAGATGTTATTTTATTGTTGATATACTAGAATTAGAGAATGATTTCTGGAATTATCTGAATGCATCTTGACAAAAGAAAAACCTTTCTAGAGCTGACTCATAAACAAGAATTTGGTCAAAATGACCAAAATGAATAAAAAGGAAATTTGTTGTCCTTGTTTAAAAAATTCCCTAAAGTCATGCACAAACTATTACTGAAAAAAATCAATGTTTTCATTTTTTTCCAATGCAATTATTCATGTCTTTAAATCACTATGGTTGCAACACAGCATTCTGATTGACTGTAGTGTATTCAATTCTTAAAGGAAAAAATCTATCTAAATTAGTTTTTTATATAAAAATTTAAGGGAATAAACTGCGAATTATATTATCCAATTAGTTTTCTATTTTCACTGAAGTAAATCTTGCTCTCAATTCCCAGTACAGCAGATAATTTCAAGGTTGTGTTAAATATGTACCAGCTGGAGGTTGCCAAATGAATGTGTTGAATGAGTGCATTTTAGTGAAGTGTGTACTATCTTTTTTGACATGCATGTAATGATAACACATTTTTTGGCAGCTGGGTTCCCTAGGGCAAAGTGAAGCTGCAATAGAAGATAAAACAGCCTGCTTATGTAATGACCATAAAATAGTGTATGTTTCCTGAAAAATGTCTCAATTGGATGACTGACTTCAGTTGAGGTCATACTTTACAATTCACATCAGTCAAACGTTTTCAAAATCCTACGTAGAATTGTAAATACTTAAATATATGCATCTAACTAAATTTAGCTCTTGCAAACTAAATCTTCTCCAATTTTATGTAACATATTACCAAACTGTCTTACAGCATTTTCTAAATAAAAAGATAAGACAATTTTAATAAGTGTAAGTTTTCCTATCACAAGGATATAAACAAAATCATGTATAGCTTGGTGCTTATTTCCTCAATTTTTATTTTAAATTCAATCTTGAATACATGAGTAATTTATTTTTCTATAAAATACTAGTTAGTGATAACTTTCTTTCCCCCTCAAAAAGCTTATAGTCAGTCACTAATTTTGAAGAGAATTTTTTTTTTAATTTCCCAGAGTCAAACTTTACTGATGAAATAAAAAATACACAAATGAATAAAATATCCCCAGGTCTGGGACATGCTGCATGACTCCTCAGTTGCTTTCTGGTCGCATCAAAGACCTGCTCTCTGGACCAGAATAACAGATGAGTTCTTTAAGTGGGCATTTGTGGGTTGTTACCTCTCACTCTGTTGCAAGCATTTAAGTTATAAAACATATCTGTTTTATATCTTAGAGAATTATGTAGCTTACATGATATTCTCAGGGGATGAATATAATGATTTTTATTCATAGAACTACAATGTGTTATATTTAACAAATTTAAATTATTAAATATATTTATTTGTACCTATCATCAGGCTTTCTATTCTTATCCATTATGTCTCTCTTTGATCTGCATCAGTGTAATGCACACTTAATTTAATACTTGAGAATGTTTAAATTTACTGAAGAAGAAAAAAATAAAGAGAACAGATAAAAATTTGTAAGGTATCCTGGTAAAGCTAATGAATATTCTAGGAGATTTCAAAAATGTAGGTAATATGAAATGCTGTAAGTATGTATACTGACTTAAGACTAAGACATTATACAAATGTTAATAGGTAAAATGTATTGAATAGATGATAAAGGATTCAGAAAGGATATCCATAGTTCTAAGATGACTGATAATAAAATGGAGATGCTTCATATTTATATAGATTATGATATTAAATGACAGAAAGACTAAGAAAACTAAGGCAAATAAAATTTTTCATAGCAATATTAACTCTCAAACATAGAATTGCTATTGAAGAAAAAACTAATTAACAAAAAAGAAGATGATATTTTGAGATGTCTGAGTTGTTTGAAACTGTCTTGAACAAATTTAGTTATTTATATCTTTGTGAGGTAGATACCCACATCTCTACTTTTATAAAATATTTCTAAGTATAAAGGTGCTAGACAAATTAGTGTATTGGTGCTGACAGTATTTTCTAAATGTTTGAAAACACTCTCTATTTGTGACTATGTTGATTTTTCATTTCTAATATTGATAATTTTGTCATTTCTCTAGTTTTCTTTGTTCATTCTTATTGAAAGTTTTTCCCATTAAAATAGTTTAAAAGAATTATTTTCTAATTTCTAAAATCTATTCTTTCTGATATTTAATTTGTCCTTTTTATTTGTATTATCTCCTTACTATAGAAATAATATTTATTTTATTGTGTCTTAACTTTAGTAATTCAATGCTTACTTTATTTGAATTTATTTTTTACTAATAATATCTTACTACTCTTAAATACTGATTACTGCTCTGTTAGCTTTCTGTTTGCTTTTTGAATAAGCCCTTCATAGATGCAAGAGTTATTTTTGAAACAGCCTTTATTTTTATATAGTTGCATTTTTTAAGGAGATGATATTAACATTTTATGATTAAACAATTGTATTTCAATGCAAACAGATAATGTGGTTATAATATTTCTACTTGTTGGACCAAATATGAAACATTTTTGAAATGCCAATGCCATATATATACACACACACATATAGAGAGTTCATGTATAAATACATAATTAAGCATATACATAAAACCAATGTTTTAAACTATGTTATTTACATTTTATCATGTCCTGTTATTAAGCTGATCTAGTAAAGACTTAGAGTATGTTGTTTCACTTGTTTTTCCTAAAGTTTATAGTATGTTTGTTGTATCTTGACCTAGCCTTTCAAATTCATAAAACATCATTATTCTACTTAAATCTCCTTTCTTGATTTATTTTTTATTCTTACTAATATTAAAACTACTGCATTATTATATTGATTTTTCCACAAGTAAAAATATGTAACATATTTGGATTTTACATTTTCATAATTTTTAAAAATCTTTTGTCAATTTTTGTTGGTTTACCATTTAATGTTATCATTTATACCATGCCTTAAACTTCATGCTGTTTCAGTTGTTCTTCATTTAGTGCCATATCCTTCAGTATGTTAAATCATTTTGGTTAAATATGATTTAAAACACTTGTAACATGTACTTACGTTGTATAGATCTACTAATTTTATTTTCAATAATTGATTATTTTAACAGACTTTCTAATTTAAAATGAGAGAATCAACTGGTTTTATATATTTTGTATTCATTCTACTAATTCTAAAAGGTTATTCTTTCAATGTCAGCAACTTAACACATTCTGTAAAAAGTACAAGCGGTGTCAAGTTTCAGTTGACACATATTCTATTTTCTGATCTGATAGATCTATCTTCAGCATCAACTTCCTTACATAGGTCATCTCCTTTTCTTTCCCAATATTCACATTCTCTTATTTGTTAGATTTTTTATTCAATTAGGAAGAATTTTTCTGTCTCTTTATCTGCCTTCATGAGGTTTTCAAATAACTATAATAATGGCTTGTTCATGTGCCAATGTTAACATATGATACGGTCTTTTTTTTTTTTTTTTTTTTTTTTTGAGAGAGAGTCTCACTCTGTTCCCCGGGCTAGAGTTCTGTGGCGTCAGCCTAGCTCACAGCAACCTCAAATTCTTGGGATCAAGCGATCCTACTGCCTCAGCCTCTCAAGAAACTGGGACTACAGGCATGCGCCACCATGCCCGGCTAATTTTTTCTAAATATTTTTAGCTGTCCAATTAATTTCTTTCTATTTTTGAAAAGACAGGGTCTCGCTCTTGCTCAGGCTGGTCTCGAACTCCTGAGCTCAAACAATCCGCCCGCCTCGGCCTTCCAGAGTGCTAGGATTACAGGCGTGAGCCACCGCGCCCATCCATGATACATTCTTGATTATTGTATTAATGAAACATTTTATGATAAAAATGTTTTGCTAGCTTATTTGTGCAATACTGAAATTTATCTACATATATAATAATTGAACAAAAATTATGCATATAAGATATATGACTATTTTTTTCTTAATAAGAGTATTTAATTTTATGGAAAAATAAAGGATATGTTGCCTAATTTATCATGGTGTCTATTCTGTAGTAACATAAAAATAACTGTGAATATAATTTGCAAATGATAAGGGCAGAAGAAAAATAATTGTATTTTAAAATTAACTGTGGCTTATTGAATATATTTTTCATATTTCATTTTAGGAAATTGATAATATTTTGGGTACTGGTCATATTTTTTGTTAACATGAAGCATTAGAGAGCAAAGTTGTGATACAAAAATGATTTTGACAGACTAGAACAATAGACCACATCTGATAAGTGACGTCTAATAACTGCAAAGGAAAGCCATGAAATTAATTTCAAAAACCTAAATTGCCATAATAATAGATTACATTAAAACAAAAATTGTTAAAGACTTCAGCTGACACAAATATCAATAACTTAATATTTTGATGTGAGTGCCAAAATTATTCATGATCTTATTCTAAATTAGTAGAAACACCATGGTCAGCATAAAATGCATGGCAGACCTGCCACTTTTCTTCCTCTTAGATAGACTATATTGCTTATTTACTTTTTGGTGGGCCATGTTTATTGGCATTGTCAAAACTGGGCACGTTATGGAGTAACTAGATTTAATTGAAGAGACTCCAAACACTCTGAGTGACCAATGACTAAGGAAACACAAGACTTGCCTACCTGTAAGGAAAGAAAAAAGAAACATATAAATACACATAGAGAACCTTAAATAGAGACATAACAACCATGCTTTGGTGAAATTGCGTAGAGAATCCAATTACAGTTACAGCAAAAGTATCACTTCCCACATCACATGATCAATGTCTGCAAAATATTTAAAACATCTTTCCTAAATACAGTTTTGCATTTTATTAAAACTTTACATGCAGAAATAAATTATTGCTTAACAAATGGATACCTTTAATTTTTTGTATTTTGAAATTCCAAGTATATAGAATGCGATTACTGGAAAAGTTTTAATATTTTTAATGATTTCTAAAAATAAACAGCAAAAATCCTAGAAGAGAATAAAAATATTTTGCTACAATGAATGTATCTTTGCATTTTACCTTACTGAGAAAAATAATGTATTGAAAGTCATATTTTATCATCATAAATGTAAGTCTAATAAGAAAAATTAAATATGTGTCAGGTCTGGCCAATGCATTGAAGAAAGCTAAATTCACAGTTTATTCCTTTTCTTTAATTGTTTTTTTTTTACTGCTGAGCTGCCATTTCTTGACACTTTAGGTACCCATCACAGCTGTTGGTCTGCCTCTCAGAAATGTGCAGGATAACTATGGCAAGAAAAATTAGTCTGCATGTGTTCTCGCCATTGCAGGGCCCCAAACAAGCAGTTTAAATTTGGAATCCCTGAAAATAAACAGCAAATAGCAATTAAACATAGATCACAGAGATCAAGACATTCAGACATCGATGCAGATGTAGCAACTCAGTGAAAATAATTCCTGGTCTGTTTAGCACCAGCAGATTTTGATAGTCTGGCATTGGAGAAGGTCAAAACCAGAATCAGAGCCAAGCTCCCCTTTCATACATCAGGCATGTTTATAAATCATTCATGGTCTTCAACTGTGAAATGGGAGTGTTTTGAATGAGTAATTTATGTCAAAGACATAGCCCGGTATTAATTAAACACTGAATTAGCTTGGTTATTTTTGGCATTATTGTTATTATGTCAATACTTTTGCAAGTGATAATATACATTATTTTCTGGGTTGCTATGAGAGTGAAGATATTATTGAAGGGATATTAAACTTTTAAAGTATTTTTTCCTGAATTGTTCTTTTTAGAATTCTAAGTTAAATTAGCAT
Source organism: Indri indri (assembly GCA_004363605.1). Classification (NCBI taxonomy): domain Eukaryota; kingdom Metazoa; phylum Chordata; class Mammalia; order Primates; family Indriidae; genus Indri; species Indri indri. Next base: position 7,407 of record RJWJ010015537.1, read on the forward strand.
CACTCACCTTTATTCTATAGCCTACTTCTCTTCTCTATCTACACTCTCTTCCCCAAAAAGGAACTTCTCAAGTTTCATGGTTTGTATATTTTCCAAATGCTGACAATACAGTCTCAACCTCTACCCTGGACTCCAGACTCTATGCTATCACTCTGCTCAAATAACCTATGGGCATAGCAAAATGATAATGCCCAAGTAAGCATTACTTATTATTACCATTTGTTCCTTACTCCCCAAATTTCCTAATCTCAATTAACTGTTTACAACATTTATCCAGTTACATTTATTTGCAATCTAAGTGGTATCCTCTCTTCCATCTGTTGCTTTCTCTCTCCTGCTACCCCAAAACACACATAATTTTCATCTGAATATAAATTCAGTTCTTTATATCTCAGACTGGTTTTCCTATCTAACCAATTCTCACTTCACTTTCTACTATCCTAGATTTAGATACTGTTTGCTAATTGTAGTGTGACTGACATCAACTTACTCAACCTGCCACCACACTTGCCCTTCATTAGGTCTAGTTTTGGCCTTGGAACCGCATGGATCTATCTCATACAAAATTAAAGCAACTTCACTACCAATGTGTTCCCACCACAATTGGAATAAAATTCTCACTCGTCGGCTCGGCCTACATGGGCCTAAATTATATGTCCACTTCCCACCTTCTCAACATCATCTCATAGCACTCTCCTTCTCAAACGCACTGCAACACTGGAAAAAAGAAAGGATTCTTTTTTTTTTTTTTTTTCCTTTCTCATTTTAAAGCCTTGTTAATTGTTCTCTTTTGACAGGGGTATTCCTTTTCCAATTATTTGGGAGATAATCAAAATCCTTCATTTAGGTCTTAGCTAAACTGCTACCTTTGCTGAGACTTAGAAAACTGTACGGCAAAATGAAGGCCTCAGAAGCAGCTTCTGAAGCAAAAGTTTGTCTCTGACCTTCTCCTGTCCTCCTTTTCTCAGTCCCATTCTCCTCTGAGGCTAGCTACAGAAAGGCAGCTCATAAAAGCGAGAACCCCTCTTTCTAAAATCCATACATGAAACCTAAAGTTTGTGTAAAAATTGACGATAATGAAATTATCTGACCTACCTTCGTTTGACTGTAGGTCATAAGACCCCCAATCCCTCCCCACACCCAGAAGACAGGAATGCTGCTCAGAGAGGCCAAGACAAATCTAGGCAAACAGGCCTTGCTGGGTTTTCCCACTCAGTCTATTAGCATTATATCATGCCCTTTTTGTACAATAATATTTCTACATGGCTTTTCATCTTTGTTGAACATAAACATAAAAATGGACAATTTCCCATGTATCTTTGGGTGTTCATTCTGAAGTTCCTGGGAGTACATGTTAAATAAATTTGCATGCTTTTTCTTCTAGTAATCAATCTGCTTCATGTCAGTGATTTTCAGCGAAACTTAGTGGCCAAGGGCCTTGGTCCCAACACCTTCCACAATTATAATTTCTAAAATGCTATCTTCTACCTTATTTTATTCCCTAACACCACAGCATGTTTTATTTTCTACACATATAAAATATCATTTGTGAACATATTAATTATAATTTATTTTTGTGTGTCTTTCCTATTATAATGCAAACATCATGATGTTCATAACTTCACCTTTAATGTCTATGACAGAGCACATACGAGCTCTCAATAAATATTTATTGGGTTAATTAATTGCAAAAGGCACATGAAAGGAAATTTCATGCCTATCCACATGTATATATAATGGAAAGCTAAATAACAGTTGAAATTATTTTAATATTGGGTTAAATCTTCTTATAACCATATATAAATTTCAACTGATATAAATTCTGTTTTCTTTTCTCCTTATGGTGGTTTGATCATTATTAACTCATGTAAGAAAAATAACTCTCAAAGAAAATATATTAATAGGAGTTCCTTTTCAATTTATTCCAGTATTGTGCACCATACTTTTTCATATTTTATTATTTCAAAAAGTCCTTCTTTAAAATGTACTCACATTTCTCTGAAGTAATTTGTGTTAAAAATTTCTTAAAATGAAATCTGCCATAAGACAAAATGAAGTACACTTGGAGACACCAAATGCTACTTGCATTGTTAGGCCAGTTCCGACAGAGCAAGTGGGATCTTTCTCTTTAGAACAATTCTTTGATGAGACTGAAATGAGATAGGAGAAAGAGCAGAGAATGAGGGTTTTTTTTGGCATTTCTTAAAATGTATTTTTTCAAAAACTTGGTAAAGAAATAGAAAAAAAATGCCTGTAGCTACAAAATAGGAATTGAGTAAGAAATAAGTAATTAATGCATTTTAATATATTTAATTATTAAGTATGATTTAAATACAGAATTAAAAATGGCACCTGCTAAGAATGGAAGCAGGATTTCTCTAAATCTCTAAATCTTATCTTTGCTTCTGTCTTCACAGAATATGGGGATAAAGTAAAGATAGTGCTGGTATTGGGAAAAAATCATTCTGACTACTGCCATAAACAAGGTGAATATTTTCATGTTTCTGAGACTAGAATTTTCTGAGCAAAAAAAAAAAAGAAAAAAAAATAGGAACCTCTTTCAAAGATATCCTTTGAATTAAAAAAAAAAAAAATCACTGAATACGTAGTGAGATGGATTCCAGGGAAATTTACCTCCCTCAGAGGCATATGTTTACTTGACAAAGGGGAGATGAAATCTTAAAACACGGATTCACATCCTAAATGATTTGTTTATCTAAAGAAGATTAGACTTTTCTTCTCTCAGAAGAAGAGGTTGGCAGCCAGGCAGCCTGCAACCTATACAAATATGCATATTCATGATTTTGGGGTGCTTCTCCTGTGGCAAATTAATCCCCTTCTTTATGTGCCAGATAACATACAACAGTCATAGCATCTCACCAAGAAAAATGGGGCATGAAGATCCGATGTGGCTATTGTTGTGAGTAATCATGTCTGAAATCTGTTCTAGAAAGCATGTGTTCGCTTTTAGAATAAAAAGAAATAACTATGAATATTAAAATATATTAATAACTTATTTTCCTTACTCGATTCCTATTTTGTAGCTACGGTTATTTTTTCTATTTCTTCACCAAGTTTTTGAAAAAATATATTTTAAAAAATGCCAAAAATAAAACACGTTCTCCGCTCTTCTCCCTACCTCATTTCAGTCTCATGCAAAGAATTGTTCTAAAGAAGAAGAACCCACTTGCTGAGTTGGAGCTGGTCTAAAAATGCAGGTAGCATTTGGTGTCTCTAAGTGTACTTCATTGTGCTTATAATGGATTTGATTTTAAGGAATATTAACACAATTTGTTTCAAAAGAAATGTGAGTGCATTTTAAGAAGTTTTTTAAACAATAAAATATGAAAAATTGTGCACAATACAGAAATAAATTGAAAAGGAATTCATGCTAATGAGCTCCACATTTATTTAACTAAGCTTAAAGAGGAAAGTAATTTGAATACTAGAAATTATGTCAATATCATACTGAAATCTGAAAATGATGATTACCCAGTACTTTGGTATTTTCTAATAGTAGCCATATTTTTACATCAACTAAATTCTTACAATTTATTCTTACAAGCACTGTGAGTTAAACAGTAAGTTATATGTTATGAGTTTCTTACAAGATAAAAGAAGACTTAATAATTAATCTTTGCTCATATTAGATGAAATTTCCCAATTTTATTTCCAAATATATATACCTCTCTAAGTAAGTGTCCCAAAGTTTTGGGACTTCTGGAATTAGTTGCTGCTAATATCTAAACTATCACAGTTTATATTTAAAGTTTTAACTTGCCCACAAATGCAAGTGTTATAGTTGGAATTTAGATAAATATAAAAAAATGAATGTGACACTGTTAAACTATGAAAATACAGATCCTTTGAAACACTAAGCCTTTGGCATTTATAGACAATAAAGTAGGATAAGAGCTATGTTTAAATGTTTTTTACTATTTTATTAGATAAGTTCATAGTTTATAAATAAGTTTATAGCTTATATCAGTATTCTTTCAGATTACACTGTGGTGTTCGTACTTTTTACTCATTTTTCAAAGTAAAGTTATATTCAACACAATGGTAATATGCTATAGCAGCAGGACCCACTCTGTATTTTGCTTTTTATGGCTCAAAAAGTATCAACAATTGTATATGAAACTTAAGAAATGAGGAAAATATCTCATGTTCCCTCTCCTCCACTCCAGCCAAACCACAATTATTTGGAAGCTGGAGTAAATTAACACTTGCTTTAGGATCCACAAGGTTGCATTTTTTAAAATTTAATGAATCTGTCAGAGTTGATCAATGTGACATTTATGATTACTCCCTACCAAGAGAAAGGGTTAATAAAATAATTTTTTTAAAGAATTAAAATTTATCTGCTTTTAAGTAGTTTATAAAGTTATCAGGCTAGGACTGGTAATGACAAGTACACATATACCTATCATGCAGGTTAGTTTATTATTTGTGGCATAAAAACATAATTTTGAAGAAAAGAAATTTAGCCGTGAGGTGATATTAACACAGACTAGATGGAGAAGTAATTTTATGGAATTCAAGTGATTACAATTGTTAGTAGATGGTAGTAAAGGAGGAGATTTTATGAACAGAGATGAAAAAATATTAAGTAACATAGTCTGGAAATCCCAGTGTTAGTGGCAAAAATTGTGAGTGGCACAAAGCATGCACAGAATAGTAATGAATGACAAATTTGAACCACATATGCTAGGTCTAGAATTCCTCCAATTCCTAAGCACCTTTCATTTAGGAATGGGAAACTTTTGGGAAGCCAAAGTAAATAAAAACACAGTATATGTGTTGCCTCTGAGAAAAGAGACTGAACATAAGGAGAATATTTAAAACATTGTTGCAACAATCCTGGTGAGATAAAACTAAGGATATGAAACAGAATTGTAACTGTAGGACTAGAACTGAGAGAAGTGTGTTACTCCACATGTAAGATTCCACAAGTCTTGGCTGTTGATATTGCCCTGAAAAATGAAGATTAAGAGTAAGAAACACAAAGCAAAGACACCAATCAAATAGGGAGGAGTAGCCCCATCACTTCCAGCATTTTCAGCAAAGCTTGTTCTTATTTTAACTGGAAAACAATACATTTGTCAAATTATCTTCCTCTGATTTTCTCTTTCTCCTTGTCCACTCTCTTTCTCTTCCAGTCTGCACACACTCAAACTTAAACATCTATATGTACTCACAACTTTCCTCATCTATTCTCACATAACTACAGTGTCTTTACCCCTCAATTGTAGATATCATATATTTACAATACACCTTTTTGTGCTTTCTTTTATTTATTTTATATCTCATCTTAAAAGATACATACAGTTTTAGTTGAGTATTTTTCTTCATGTGTTATTGATTCTTCACCCACTGTAATCTAGTGCAAATCCTCCCAACCTATAGAATTTTACACTATGAATTTTTAAATGTTGAATTGCATAGACTCTCTGAATTCCACAGAATTCTCAGACATCTTCACGTAAAGATATGCTCTGCTTTTGTAACTGAAAATCAGATTTAAAATCACTATAGTATTTTTGCTATCCAGTTTCCATATCCTCCATTTTATTTAAGACATCCATAATCTTTCACTTTGACTTTTACTAAAAATGTGTAACTTGTACAATATTTTTTGTCTAAACAGCTTTCAAAAATATTTATTTTCAACTCAGACGTATAATCATTTTTTTCTCACCAATGCAAACTCATGCAAACCTACACATGCACCCACTCATTATATAAACCAGCTAATTCACTCTATTCTAGCTTTAATAACTATTGTATATTATTTTCCTTCTTAGAGCTTCTTTAATGTCTTTTTTTCCCTTATAGTACACCTCCATCTGCCTAGTTGTCTTTGAATCATCACATAGATCTCATGGCATTTTTTCTAAAACCCTATCAAATAGGCCTGGTTTTGCTATCATATTTTCATAAATTCATGTGCTTTACCTTCTCAGCCATTTTTACAACATAAAATTTATACTTTTTTGGTAATAATTAATGGTACTCTTCCACTCTAAACTAGAATCTGAGATCTGTTATAGAGTCTGTTTTTACATGACTCACCATTGTGTATCTATTCATTTCTCTTTCTATTTGACTGCCTATAGTTGTCCAATCACAATTTTTTGAAGAATAGATGCAGGGATGCAAAGAAAAAAGGAAGAACAAAAGTAAACAAAATGCAAAATAAGGACAGGAAAATTTAAAAATTTCCCTTTTCACCTCTTTTAAAAATAATCCCAATACCACTTAATACACTAAAATTCAAGATTAATAAGTATAACGCTCTAAAGTAGAAAATAAATGATTATATAATTGCTTACTCTATAAAAATAGGATGCCTTATTATTCATTCAAGGGCTAACATATCTTACCCTCAAACTATCTTTTTTTATTCTTATTTTGAACTACTTAATCCATTAATATATATTGCCTCAAATGTATCTACTATGCCTATCAAAACACATCAAAATTTACTTGACTTAACTTTTTCTTGCTTTTCTATGTCTGGAAATTTGTTCTCTGCATGTCAACATTAATCTCACATTTTTTTATTTGTCCCAAATATCATATTTTTGAAACTGTTTTAATATTACCTAATATGTTGTAATCTAATCTTTAAGCAGGCCTACTGGTCATATGGCTTAAATGACAGAGCAGCTTGCACAGAAGCCTGGCTGTATTGCAGAGCCTTCTTTTGTTCTGGGCCACCCACAAAATTCAGTTAATGGGCCAGAGAAACACAGGAAAATGAGGAATATGTTGCTCCCAAAATCCAAATTGGCTCATTAGGCATTGTGCCTCTTTTTCAGTTGTAGTAGGGGCAAGATGTACCACTATCAGCTAATTCTTTACCTTAGCAGGGATATCTTGACATGCCCCATACCATTGAACTCCTAGAAATTTCACTGAGGTAGAAGACCCCTGGATTTTTGCTGGATTCATTTTTCACCCTCTAATACACAAATGTCTTACCAATAAGTCTGGAGCAGTGACTGGTCTGGACCTAGTTCGCTAGGTCCCATCAGCATAATTTCATCAATGTAAAGGACCAATGTGATCCACTGGTGCAAGAGAAAAGCCATCAAGATCCCTGCAAAATAAATTATTAATATGACATGGGGCTGGAAAGTTGATATGCCTCTGAGGTAAGACAGGTAAAGATGTGTTAGTAGTGTCATCAGCTGAAAGAAAATTGGCTCTGGAGTTCCTTATGGACAGGGATGGAGAAAATGCATTTGCCTGATCCACAGCTGCATAGCAGGTACCAAGAGACGTGTTACTTGGTGTAAGTGATGAAACCACATCTGGTACAGCAGCTGCAATTGGAATCACCACTTGGTTAAGTTTACGATAATCCATTTTCATTGTCCAAGACTCATCTGTCTCCTGCACAGGCCGAACAGGCAAGTTGAATGAGGATGCGTTGGGAATCAACACGGCTGCCTCTTTAAAGTCCTTCATGGTGACGCTAATCTCTGCCACCCCTCTATGTATGCAGTATTGTTTTTGATTTGCTATTTACATAAGTAGAGGCAGCCCTGATGGCCTTTACTTGGCTACCATGATAGATCTTACTCCACAGATCAGAAGACGAATGGTAATTCTATTAGCTGGTAAATGTATCTATTCCAATTATGCATTCTGGAACTGGGGGAATAAATACAAGCTCGGTTTGGGGACCCAGTGGACCCACTGTGAAACAGACCTGAGATAAAACTTCATTGGTCACCTGACCCCCCGTAAACCCCTACTCTGACTAGAGGGCCACAGTGGTGCTGGAATACCTTGGAGTCAATGTCAATTCAGTGCCGGTGTCCAGTAGGCTGATTAATTCCTTTGCCCCAATTCACTCTTACTCTGGTAAAAGGCCATACTTCCCTTTGGGAAAGGCTGGAAGAAAGGGTAACAGTATAAATTCTTAGTAGTGTACAAGGATCCTCTATTGATGTCATGCCCTTATAGCTGACTCTCATTACGGAGCAAGTCCCTGCCATAATCTGCAGATAATTCTTCTCCTCTTGAGAAACAGCTCTTGGCCTAATACTAAGCCTTAAAAGAATGTGAATGCTTGAACAAAAATCAAGAGGCTACCATGTGACCTGAACCACCTATCATAAAGTAGCTGTTACCTGAACCAGCAAGCCATGAAAGTTGGGCATGCATAGCAATACTCTGTCATCAGGTATAAGTGGTATATATGTGATTGGGCCATAGGAGGTTCTACAGGCACAAGTAAGTTACGTAATGAAGTGGCCAAAATACTCATGGCTCCATCCTGTTACATTGCTTTCCCTCTCCCAGCTTATCCTTGTGGCCTCATGAGGAGTTCACTATGATCAGTTGACAGAGGCAGAGAAGACTTGCCTGGTTTATAGATGCTACTGCAAAATATGCAAGTGTCACTCAAAAGTGTGCAGAAGTTTTTAGCTCCTATTCTTGGATATATAGCTTCATTCTTGGATATCCCTGAAAGACAGTGGTAAAGGAAAATCCTCCCAGTAGGCAGAATTTCAGGCAATTCATCTGGTTGTGCACTGTGCTTGGGAGAAGAAATGGCCAGACATGTTATTACATGTCCATTCATGGGCTGTGGCCAATAGAGATGTTCAAGGATTTAGAATGGATGTGATTGAGAAATTGGTTATAAGGAATTTGGGGGAAGAGATATTTGTATAGACCTCTGTGGATGGGGAAAAAAAGCAAAGATATTTGTGTTCCATTTGAATGTTCACCAATGGGTGACCTCAGCAGAAGAACATTTTAATAATCATCTGGATAGGAAGATGTGTTCTGTGGATATCAGCCTCTTTCACCAGCCACACCTGTCATCACACAATGGGCTCATTAACAAACTGGGCATAACAGCAGGGATGGAAGTTATGCAGGGACTCAGCAACATGGACTTCCATTCACCAAGGCTGACCTGGCTGTATGTCCAGTGCTGAGTGCCAATCTGCCAGCAGCAGAGACCAACAATGAGCCCCTGATATGGCAATACTCCCCAGGGTGATCAGCCAATTACCTCTTGGAAGGTTGATTGCACTGGACAGTTTTCATCCTGGAAGGAGCAGCATCTTGTACTTACTGGAATAGACATTAACTCTGGGTACAGCTTTGCCTTTCATGCTTGCAATGCTCCTGCCAACATCACCATCTGTGAACTTACAGAACGCCTTATCCTCCCATCATGGCATTCCACAGAGCATTACTTTTGAACAAGGAACTCCTTTTGCGGCCAAAGAAATGTGGCAATGGGCCCATACTCATTCAATAATTGCTATTACCATGTTGCCCACCATCCTGAAGCAGCTGGCTTGACAAAAGAGTGGAATGGCCTTTTGAAGACTCAGGTATAGTGCTCAGTTACAGTTAGATGGCAATATCTTGCAAGGCTAAGGCAAGGTTCTTCACAAGGCTTACGTGTTCTGAACCAGCATCCAATATATAGTACTGTTTCTCCCATAGCCAGGATTCATGGGTCCAGAAATCACAGAATGAAAATGGGAGTGGCACTACTCACTATTATGCCCAGTGACCCACTAGCACACATTTTGCTTTCTGTTCCCATGACTCTATGTTCTACTACCTTAGAGGACTTAGTTGCAGAGATAAGAAAGCTTCCACCAGGAGAAACAACAATGATGCCATTGAATTAGAAGTTGACATCGTCACCCAGACACTTTGGCCTCCTCATACCTCTGATTCAAGAGGCAAAAAAGGGAGTTATGGTGTTAGTTGAGGCAAATAATCCTGACTGCCAAGGAGAATTGGACACTGATTACTTCACAATGGAAGAAAGGAAGAGTAAATCTGCAATACAAGAGATCCCTTTTAGTATGACTATGCCCTGTGGTTAAGGTAAATGGAAAACCAAAACAACCCAGTCCAGGTAGGAGCTTCTAATGGCCCAGACCCATCAGGAATAAAAGTTTGACTCACCTCATCAGGGAAAGAACAATGACCAGCTGAGATGCTTGGTGAAGACAAAGGGAATGCAGAATGTGTAGTGGAAGAAAATGGTTATAAATATCAGCTATAATTATGTGTTCAGTTATAGAAACAAGGACTGTCATTATCATGAGTATTTCCTCCTTATTTTACCATGACTACATTTGTGTGCATATATACATATATTAATCAAATATCTTTCTTGTCTTTCTTCTTCCTTTATAATGTACTATGAGATGTATTGACTTTATAACAGCATAAGTACTAATTTTACTTCATAATATTTCAGTCATAGGCTACTAGATGAGTAAACATCACTCAAGAATAATGTACCTTCTCTTCTGGGGAAAGTATTAGTGCATTTCAGTTGTAGGCAAGATAGTTTTATCATGTTAGACAAATTTATGACTTTGTTATTGTCTTTATTTGGAGACTAAATACAGTATAAGGAAATGTATTGATATACGGGAGCCAGATTAACAAGGGGTGAAACAGTGATGCTTAATTTTATGTGTCAACTTTACTGAGCTAAAGGATGCCCAGACAGTTGGAAAAACATTATTTCTCGGTATGTCTGTGACATTGATTTTGGAAACTATTAGCATTTTATCAGTAGACTGAGTAAAAAAGATCCACCCTCACCAAGGTGGGTGGGAATCATCCAGTTCTTGGAGGGACTGAATAGAACAAAAAGGTGGAAGGAAGACAAATTATTTTTCTTTCTTCTTGAGCCATGGCATCCATCTTCTCTTGTCTTCAGACATTAGAGCTCTTCATTCTCTAGTCTTCAGACACCAGGTCTTACACCAGAGGCAATTTATGACCTACTCTCAGAACTTCAGACTTGGAATGAATTACACCAGTGGCTTTTCTGGTTCTCCAGCTTGCAGATGGCAGATGGTGGGACTTCTCAGTCTCCATAATATTGCATGAACTAATTCTCATACTAAATCTATCTGTCTCTATCTCATCTTCTCTCTCCCTTTCTTTCTCTCTGATATACAATAATTTATTCTGTTTCTATAGAGCTGCAGTCCCCAACCAATGGCCACACAGAAGGAGGTGAGCTATGAGCAAGCCAGCAAAGAAGCTTCATCTGTATTTACAGCCACTCCTCATCACTCCCATCACCCCCTGAGCTCCGCCTCCTGTCAGATAAATGGCTGCATTAGATTCTCATAAGAGAGTGAATCTTCCTGTAAACTGCACATGGGGGGAATCTAGGTTACATGCTCCTTATGAGAATCTAATGCCTGATGATCTGAGGTGGAGCTGAGGTAGTGATGCTAGTCCTGGGGAGCAGCTTCAAATACAGATAATCATTAGCAGAGAGGTCTGAAAGCATAGAGACTATAATAAATCAATTGCTTGCAGACTCATATCAAAACGCTATCAGTGAGTGGCCAGCGACAATTAAGCTGCATATGGTGGCAGTCTTTAAGAATACGACATTTATTTTAGTCCACCCCTGGCCCACCCATTATTTTAGTTACCACTTAGGCATGCACCTCTTTCCCACGCTGTGCACTTGTCTCAGTCACAGTTTTGTAAGCCCACAAGCTAACCCCAGCAAAAATGAATAAAAAACAAATGCCGCTGGAGAGCTTCTTTGAAAAGGGGATAAGATCCAATGATGATACAGCAGAAGACCCTAAGACTGCCAACAAAGTGAAAGATGCAATTAAAAGAAAATACTAACAGTCCTACCTAAATTATGGGTTCATTGCAACAGGTAATTCACGTTATCCAAGCCTGTTTTGTATAATATGTAGCGACCAGCTATCCAACAACACTATAAAACCTTCAAAATGGCTTTATCACATAAAGAGCAAGTGTCCTGCACTGAAAGACAAGCCTTTGGAGTTTTCAAAAAAAAAAAAAAAAAAACATGAACATGAAGAACAGAAGCGATCAGTGAGGGATCCGCAATCCATTTGTGAATAAGCCAGGTGACCCGACTTTGTCCATGCTAGAAGAGGATCAACTGCTTGACATCAAAAACGATGACGGTCTTAAAAGTATGTTTGAGACAACTTCAAATCTCCATACATGCAGGATTAAAGTCAAGGTGGAATATCTTCAGATTGCAACCAAAGCACTGAAAAGCCTGCTTCCATTTCCAACATCCTATCTTTGCGAGGCAGGGTTTTCTGCAGTGACAGCAACAAAAGCAAGATTAAGGAGTACACTTGACATATGCAACAAGCTTTGGGTGTCCCTGTCTCGCATCACCCCCAGATGGGGCTATCTAGTTGCAGGAAAACAAGCTCAGGGGGCCCACTGATTCTACGTTATGCTGAATTGTATAATTATTTTATTATATATTATAACATAATAATAATAGAAATAAATTTCACGATAAATGTAATGTGCATGAATCATCCCCAAACCACCCTCCCTCCTGGTCTGTGGAAAAATTGTCTTCCATGAAACTGGTCCCTGGTGCCAAAATGATTGGGGACTGCCGCTTTAGGGAACCCTGAATAATATAGCAGATATCTAAGAGTTTCACTACTCTCTTCTGAAACTTATATAATGACTTACTGTGTAATCATTTGAACATGTATTTCTTTTTTCTAACATGTTTTAAAATTCTTCAAGGTATTGAATCTGGTAAATATATTCTTACATAATCCCCCTGGGACAACTTTGTATTTGATAGTTTTTTGTTTCTCATTTATTTTCATGAATATTTAAAATATAAATGGACATTATAGATGGCTTATAAATTTGCAATGGGAAAGGAGATAAAAGTAAAAATAATAGCTCAATTTAGAGTTTTTGGAAATTTATTCTATTCCTTGGTCTTGGTAAACTACTACTAATTTGTAAATAGTTATGTCCTATACTTGAAATACTTGTAGTATTTTTTTATAATTACCTGGCAAATAGAGACCATTTAAATCTTAGGATAAAATTTATTTTAAAATGTCCTACAAAATACTTGAAATGTTTCTATGTTAGTATTTATCTGTATACCTCAGACTGTATGCTAAGAAAAGAAAGGTATTTCTACAAAAAAGAAACCGTGCAGATTTACCGTTTTATGTATTTCTTTTTGACCAAATTTCCACAGTAAAATCATCTTTAAACATGTTTAAACTTTTGCATTGTATGCTTGTTAGTGACCCAAGAGGAGCCTTAAAAAAACGTGAAGGCATTCTTTACTCAGATAAGATTACACACCATAATAAATATGTCAGTTGTTTCTAATTTATAAATTTTAAGTAATTCCAATAAAAATGCCAACGAGATTTTTGAAAAATAGTTAGATAAGTTATTACTAAAGATCATATGGAAACATAAACAGGCATAGATAACTACGTAAACCTGAGCAGGGTAGAGGCATGTTAAGAGAGCTGGCTTGCCATATGAAAAAATGCAATGAATCCTATATAATTGCAATGGTGTCATACTGCTGCATGAGTAGACAAGTAGTCCAGTGAAATTAAATATAAAGCCTGGATTTGACCCCATTACATGCGGAAACCTTGTGTATTAGGAACATGTCATCTCATATCACTGGGACAAAAATGGTCTTTTTAATAACTAACACTGGGGCAACTGGATAGACTTTTTTAAAAAAAAGATAAAAATTATTCTTACTTCAATTAAGAATAATATAATAAACTTCATATATTCACTGTAAAAATGAAACTGTATGCCTCCTAAAGGGAAATTTACATGGGAATTTCTCTTTGAGCTTCATGTATGGAAATTCTTTACAATTGAATCAAAATTCACAAAAAAACCCAAAAAATTATAAATATTAATATATAAATTTTAAAGATATTATTATAAAATGATAAACTGATAAACTTGGAAAAATATTAAAGAACCCAATAGAAACATTTGGAAATAATCTAAATGTCTGTTTATAACAATGTGGTTATAAATAAACTGTTTTATCCGCACAAGAGAAGGACAAAGAAAAAGTTTCTATGAACTAATATGGATTGCTTTCCAAGGTAAGTTGTAAGATACATTGTTAATTAACAGAAAAAAGCTAAGTATCAAAAAGTATATATAGCATGCTATTATCTGTGTAAGAATGTAAGAGATACAAGAACATATACACCTATTTTTCTGTTTGTGCGGAAAGAAGTACAGTAAGTGAAAACAGAAAGTAAGGAGATTGAGCGGTTATAGGCAGGGGGTGGGAAAAGGAGACATGAATGTGAGCATGGAACAAGGTAAAAGGAATGAGCAGCTGGTGACGCATCTCTGAATATGATATTTTACTTAATTCTGCTGCTTAGATCAAAAGCAATGCTTCACACAGTCAGAAATAAGTCAAATCGGAATACAAAGAGTTATAAACCTAACAACATCACACATAACTAACATAATGACTCTGAAAAGTGGAGAGCAAAAGAACAAAACTTAGCAGGTTTGGAACACAGTATTTTTCTATATTTTGTAAGGCTGAAGATAAAAAGAATTGCAGACAAATGACATACTCTGCACATTCGTTTTTTTCAGGATTATGGGTTAGCATAACTACTCAAATTACTTTATTCTAAAATTCAGTAAAATGATAACTATTTTGTAGATAAGAGACAGATTTCTCACAGAATGATTTTTTTCTAAACATTGATCACAATATGTTGTATTAAACACTCAATGCCTCAGTTTTCTCCTCAATAAAAGACAATGAATTGCTACTTCATTCATTAAATATGAAATTATATCAGACAGAATTACAATTTCATTTAATTTGTTATTACTATGTGCATAATACTTTATTAGCTATCATATCAATAAAATTAATAACATCTAGTTATTATATCCACTATTTTCAAAAGAATCTAAAATTTGGAGAAGTTATATAGTTTATCTATGACATAGTCCTGGTTCTTGAACTCAGGTATATGTGATTTCAAGGCCTATATTCTTACAACCATAAAATGTTACCTGGCAATATAGATAACTGGTAGAAACATTGAAATTACTAGAATTTTCAAATAATCAGACAAATAGGTATTGAGTCAAATAGCATTTGGAAGTTTCTAAAAATATTTTATACATGTCTGCAATTTTTGTAGACTTCATTCAGATAACATGTGCTAGTACTGGTTTACTGCAGAATATATGCATAAAATGACTGGGTTTTTGGTTATTTACTACATCGTTATCAATAATTTATTAGTAAAATATTTATAGATACATTATATCATTCAATGATTTAAACTTCCATAGTAAGAAATGAAAATGATCATGTATGATACCTGTCTGTAACCTACTTGAATAGAAAGTTAAGAATAACAAAATTGTCTATGAGATAATTATTCTTCAATGGTAACATAAATTACTGCATTCTGGAGCTAAAGTGACATATGAAAAACAATATTACAGTTTGATTAATTACTATCAATCTTTAAAATAGCTATATAAAATTACTAAAAGAGAGACAGCCTCACAAAGGATTTTAAGCAATTTAAAGAGAATCAATCCGATAAAAACAAAACAGATGACATATCAATCGGTGTCCAGCCAGGAAAGAAATAACTCCACATATTTCAATCAGAAGTAATTTCATACATAGATGTGATTACACACATGCACACACACACAAATAATCAGAGCTGAAAAATCATCAGGATGACGATGTATATAGATATTAGCTAGGCTGAGAAACTACTACTACCCCTAGAGATGGAAGGACATGGAATGTGGGATTGTTATTTGATCCTAGAAGCCAGGGTATGGTAGACACTGTGAAGTGAGCCCAACTTCTTCAATTAATTTAATTCATTTCTCCATTTGGAAACACTGTTGGTAGACACCACTATTTGCCCTATTGATTATCTTTCCCTCTGCTAAAGAGAGTCATATCACCTAAGGTCACATTCCTTCCTGGGTAGCCCATATCTGATCACCAATGTTGGCGTATAAAAAGAGCTGGCCACGTTGGCGCTGCCAGGGCACTACTGAAGGGATTCTGTCTCTAGCACTATCTCTGACTAAGGCTGAGGCTATTGCTGGGCTTGCAATGCAGGCTACTTTCTTCGTTCTTCTACTCCTATTTTTTTCCCATTTTCTTCCGCAAGTGTTTATCCCAAGAAAATTCTGCCCAATAAAAAATAGCAAATTGCATGTAAAAATTCACCTAGGAACTGGCTCCCTAGAGAAAGTAATCTGTGACAGTTGTTACTGGGAATAATTTCAAAAAGAAGGCTATAATGTGGAATATTTCACAGCCTGGCTAACGATGAGGGCCCCATCCATGGTAGCTCATCTTACACAAGGGGCAATACAACTAGCAACACTTGCACTGCTGTTTGTGTGCATAATGATATATACTGATGGAAAGAATTCATTAACTTATGTGGATAAATTTGAGAACTATGGAGGACAAAAAAAAAAAAACATAAAAATAATGTACTTAATGGCTGTCGCTAAGATTAACTGAGCCCTGGAAGAATATTAAATATAATGGAAATCTAAGTCAGATGAATTGCTAATTGAATGCTAAGTGTGCAACCAGACACTTTCTGAGTGGTTCACATTGCTTTCGTTTCCAACAATAAAAGGGGAAAAATACCTGAGGACCAGACCAAGGACTTAATCAACAGGGTAGCCAGGCTCCAAAAAGTATTAAACTCCTAACCAGGGGAGGTCCGTTCTGCCAAATTCAGGACCTGATTACAAAAGTATAAAACATTGACACATAATGTGAGACAGACCTCTAGGCTAATGGTCCCCAAACTGTTAAGCACCAGATTTTCCTGAAACCACTGAGCCTACGGAAGTGGACTGACCCTCATTTTTAAGAGCTAATGTGTTTTTTTTTTTTTCTTTCTTTCTTGAAACTGATGCAGAGGTTTCTTCTCTCCTAAACAGAAACAATATTTCCCACCTCTCACCCCACCTCAGATTCTGTTCTTACACCTTCATCTTGGAAGGATATCTGTGATTAAGATTAACTAACAGTATATTCGAGCCGGCGATGTGCTGGGTCTGATAAGGCAAAGGAGTAAATCTCCAAGGAAGCTGTAGGGTCTAGCTGGCATGTATCAGCGGGAGTCAGGGGAATAAATTTGAGTTTGATAAGGTGGATCTGAATACAATAATGGATAGTTTATCAAATTAGGAGCACATTTCTAGAACACATGATTTAAAATCCTGTAAAAAACCACATGACATTGTGCAAACTTGCTATGAAGGTTGCTTCTAGATATATTGAAAAGTGATAACCAATATTAAATATTGTTGATACATCAAAATTGTGACAGTGGAATGAGTATTTAAAATGCCAGATAAATGGGCATACTAGAACAGATACATTATGTAAAGCTGGAACATACAATAAATGATTACGTTCCATTAGAATAAACAGGGAATACATGATTAAGACAAAAAAGAGTGCATTGGTAAGAATGCATGGCAGATTTCTTCTGTAGACAAAGAATGATGATACAGGAAGTTGTTATAGGAACTATGCTCAATGATAGCTATGAGGATATTGATTTTACCCTTATTACAGACTAATACATTAGTCTTCCACAGTTTCATGGATGCTAGCAGAGGGCAAGACTCTCCTGGATCAGAGACAAATTCATATTTACAACAAAAGCAGTAGTCAGAGTAACATTAAAAGTATTGTCAAGCAGAAGCAAGTTGGCTCTTTGTCTGGAGGGAAATATGACCTCACTTCTCAGAAATACTAGCTTCATAAACAATCCTGAGAAATGGTCAGAATGAATGAGTAGTTACAGTCTTGCAATCTTGACAATTTCAATAATATATGCAGAAGTGTAAGGGCCCCCTGCTGGACTCCATCCAAATAATCAATGTATATGGCAAGGCTCCAAAATAATAGATTCCAGGTGTATGCAATTACCTTAACATGTGGCAACTGGCAAGGTCAGACCATCAGGTGGGGGCCTGATCCTCAGAGATTTATAAAGACAATACAGAGCTGGCCAAGATGGATAGCCCCAGTCCTCTTAGTTATTTCCTTTACTACTAAAATATCCTGGAGCAAGACAACAAACAAGCATAGGAAAAGTCTAAAAGTTGGAAAGAAGTTGGCAGACTACCAAGAGACCTTGTGCTTTGAGGAATGACTCTGCAACTGGTCCTTGATTTTCTTACTGGCTCCCATATATCTCAGATAAGGCATTGTTGGAGCCTTGAATCCAGGAACTCCAATAGGCAATGACAAATAAAATCTCTGACTCTATAGCCAAATGACTGAGAAAGGGGTGGCCTGACAAAACAGAAAATCTTTTTGATAATACCTGCTATACTCCAGCCAAGCAATGATAATTAAACCATCCTCCTCCTTTCCCCATAGTTTCAACAAGGATGAGTGGGGGGCTGCATATCCACCTCACCCCTCCCACACCCCATGAATGGATCAGATGTTAGAATTATCTGTCTAGGATTTTAAAGCTATCTTCACAAAATTACTTTGGTAAGAATTATGAATTCTCTTGAATCAAATGAATAAAAAAAGGAAAAATCCTGGAAAAGATACATAAAAGTTATAGAAAAAGAACCATATGCAAATTTTTGAACTGAAAACTACAATGACAACAGCCAAAAAACCTGGATGGGCTCAATAGTAGAGTGGAGATGTCAGAGAACAGACTCTGTGAACTTGGTTAACTTGAGGTCAGGTTAATTTAATTTATCCAATCTGAACAATACACAGAAAACAGGGTAAAAAAATAAATAAATATACAATGTCTGGGAGAAAGAATATGGGGTTGAAAACAATATTTAAAGAAACAGTGGTTGGAAAAACCCAAATAAGTGAAAGACATATATTTACAGATTTAAGGATGTGAATACCAAGTAAGAAAAACCTAAAAAAAATGCCAAGACACATAATAATTAGCCCTAAAAAATAATAAATAATAATCTTGGAAGCAGAGGGAAATGCTAAACTACTTATAGGTGAAAAATATTTTCATACAATGTAATTCTCCTCTGAAACCATGTACATCAAAAGATAACAGTATAGCATACTTCAGGTGCTGAAGGAAAAAACTCCTCAGCTGTGATTTCTGTACCTGGCAAAACTATTCTTCACAGATTAAGACAAAATAAAACATTGTCGGATGCAGGAAAACTAAGAAAATTTGTCGCTAGCCTTAAAAATAGCTAAATGAAGTTCTATAAACATAAAGAAAATGATAATAGAAGAAGGCTTGGAACTTCAGAAAAGGAAGAACATTGGAATCAGGAAAAATAAGGGTAAATACAGCATTACGTTCTCATGAGTTTATTCAATTGTATTATATGGTTGAGATAAAACTCACAAGAATAGCAGATGTTGTACACAATGTAGGCCAAGGAAATTCTTAAAATAATTGGGAAAGGTAAAATGGTCTAAATATAAGTAAGGTCTTTATATTTACTCTACTTGGAAAAATCAGCAGTATCAGTAGACCATGTTAAGTTAGTTATGTATACTGCAATGTTTAGAGCAACCATTAAGAAGAGTGTACAAAGAAACAACTTTAAAAAACTATAAACAAGTCAAAAAGAAATCTAAAATAATGTTCAAGCAACGCACAGAAAGATAAAAAAAAAAAAGAAAAAGAAAAAGAGAGAGAGAAACAAAGAAATGAGAAACAGAGGAAATAAATAGAAAAATAATAAAGATAAAAGAATATTGTATCTTCGGGTGCAATGTATATGGGCAGTCAACAGAAGTTCTATTTGTCAAAATAAATCAAAGATGAATGATCCGGAGGCTAAGTGTAGTCAACTCAGTAATATGTCATAACCTGTTATCAAGATTTTGGATCTGAGCTGGTTTTTGGACTCAGAAAATACTGACTGAAGAAAAACTCCAGATCCCCAGGGGAAGAATCTTGTAACATAATAGTAAATATTAATGCATCAATTCCCATGGTTGTTCTCCAAAGGGACCTACAGCCATTTTTCAGGGACTTTTGAACTAGGGAAACAGATTTAAACACTCCAAGAACAATTGAATAAAAGTTCCAAGTCTACTTTGTTTCCACTAGACTCCAAAGCATTACTAAGGTCTTGTGCTAAATTAGGGCTCAGAGGTGTCAGGTAATAAATGCAGACCTGACCAAAGTCCAACTCACAGAGGATCCTCCACATCTGAAGATCCACTCTGGTTATTTTCACTGGTCATCGAATAAATGGAAATACCTGGTTGTTGGCAATAAGTCCTTCACCAATGGACTTGTGTGGTAAGAGCTATCCTAGTGTATGTGGCCAAGTGAATACCTCTGAGTCTATCCCCCTACTTTAGCTCAGACAGAATATCAAACACAGTATCATATCTTTATGGGACTTTAGCAGAAATTGATGTCACTCTTAAAACTGAAGAACTCAGAGCCAGTGTTCCCTGAAATAGCTCCATTAATTCAGCAGTCTGGAGTTTGCAAAAATTAGACAGATCCTTGAAAATCTTAGTAGATTACTGCAAATTAAACAAACTAGTAGCCCCACTTGCAATTATTTTTCCACATGTGCTACCATAGCTAGAAGAGAAAAAAGATAGTACAAGATGACTTGTAGAATTTATGGAAAGTCTTGAAGGGAGAATTACAATACAGCACTCTGGTATTCTGGAGCAAGACCATGATATCTGCCATGGAAATTTATATATTTTTGAGGGAAATACAAACATTAGCACCACCAAAAACCAAACCAAACAAACAAATAAACAAAAAAACACAACAAACAAACAAACAAAACCTGCTAGTGAGCTACTTGGTCCTGATAGTAATTACCTATCCATGATGAACCTAGAGATGATCTCATCAAAATTGTTCATCATGAGTTGGGTTTTTTAAGAGCCACCATGTCATATGACCATGTGGACCCCCCCCCCAAAGAAAAAACCCTGTGGAATATGTCAGTGATATATCCAGGATATAGTAGAAGTGAGAGCAGGAGCATAAGCAAGCATCATGAAAAGTGATCCCAGAAGTTCATGTCATCATCTATCACTGCTGTACCAGCACCTCACCCTAATGTTATACCTATGGATGTATGGGGAATCTTTATAAACAGCTAATGGATGAGGGGGAAGAGCCTGAGCTTGATTTAGAGTGACTTTGAGAGAGTAGTGAGGCAAAATCCTTGCAACCTACTGTGCTTTGCTTGTGCAATTGGCCACTGTGATTTCTGGAAAGGGAAGTGGTCCATTGTTAGAAAATAAGATGACGCATGGTCAGTGACAGATGTCTTAGATGAGTCAGGGGTCTGGAAGGAAAAAGATTGGAGGATTTAGGACAAGAAATCATATATTAGCGATATACAGATTGTTCAATAAAAATGGACATAAAGGGTGAAGTTTACTATCAAATATTAATATTCATATAGTACACAAGGATGAAGAGGATCTAAACAAAAGAAAATATGCAAAGTGACTCAGGTGGTTGACATCAGTCAGCCTGGTCATCAGTCAGTCCGGTGCTGGTATGATGGGCACATGAACGATGTGGCCATGATGGAAGAGATAGAGGCCCCAAGGCTGTTCTAGCTACAACTGCTGCTGCATGTCCAACTAGCCAAGAATGGGGACCAATATTGTGTCCCTGATACAGAATTATCCTTTGAAAAAATCATAACTTATTATATTAGACTATAACAAAGTGAGCTAGTGATTCATTATGACAGGGCAGACACAGAGTATGGACTTGGGTTTTCCCTTCCTGCACACAAGGCCTCAGCCAGGACAACTATCTAAAGCCTATTGAATGTTTGATCCACTAACTCGGGGTAACACTTACCATCATATTTGTGCAGGTTTCTCACTTTACAGCAAAGATGTGCGAGAGTGTCCCCATGACTTTCGGATCCAAAACACTGCATAGAAGTCATTGGCCTAATAGACTGTGCACAAAGGATGCACCAGCTTAGAGGCAATACTGTAGTATCCTTCAGGACAGACCGTACAGTATTACAGATATAATTATACATATACATATGCAGATACATATATGCACACACACACACACACACACACACACACACACACACACCTTTATAGTGTTATTTTTCCAGTAGGAACCATTGAGTCCAAGAACCAAGGAACTGAAAACAAGAGTGGCTCTACTTATCAACACTTCCAGTATGCTGTCTGTCACTCCCCACAACTCTGAGCCTGTTAAATTTAAAAGTCTTGGTTCCTGAAGGAGGAACACTATTTCCAGGAGACACAGAAAGAGAACTACTAAATCATATGCTGTGATTGCCTCCAGGGCACTTCCCATTCCTTGTGCCAAGAGAGCAGGTAAGAAGAAGAGTCACCATCCAAGCTGGGGAATTAATCCTAATCATCAGGAGGAAATAAGGCTGCAGTTACTCGGTAGAAGGAGTGAGGCTATTTGGCACCCAGGTGATTCTCTGGGGTACTTCTGGGTTTTTGCTTGCCTGCATTAGATAGGCAAATGCAAAACACACTGACTGCATCCTAAGAAGGGCATGGTGTGAGAGGCTCAGTTCTCTCAGAGATGGAGGTTTTGGTTACATTTCTAGGTAATTAATTGGCATCAACTGATTTTCTTACTGATGATGGAGGGATGATGAGCTTCAGCTGTGGCCCTGAGCCCAGATGTAGTATTTGGGTTAGGTGTTCAACCCCATATCATTCATTTCCAACATCTTTTTCCAGAAAGAGAAATTTATGAGAATACTGGAGAAACTGGCCCAATTTTGAGCAGTGCTGAATGCGGATGTGCTGCTCTTTGATGAAGGACCCATCCCAACTGCTGGACATGCTCCAGGTAGACAATCTTCAGCTGTCAGCCCTTCTGTGATTTCCTCAGCTGTCTGTACTTTATCTCTCAAAGACACGCTTCTCCCTCGCAAACCAACATCCAATAAATGAAGTCAGAGTATGAAGATAGCTATCTTGGTCCACTCAGGCTAGCACTGAAGCATCATTACAGCTCCAGATCTCCCTATTATGTCTGGTAAGACTATTACTGATGCTATATTGCAGTTCAACTTCTCTACCCATTCATGCTTCCTTTTTCTCCATTCCACAGGCATTTTTAGCAAGAGTACTTTACACAATAGACAATAACAACCTACATGGTAAACTCCATCCTAAGTCTGCTTCCCAGGAAACAAATTACACAGGGTGTCCAGCAGGAGCTAGAAATGTGATGGGGGTACCACATAGGACTTGAGATCATGGAAGGAAGAGCTGAGAGCAATTAAATTCTTAAAGACACATCCTAGGCTTTCCCTTCTCCTAATTCTCCAATCTCCCTCTAAGAGCTTAATTATCAGAATTTGGCCAGAAGCCACTTGACAAGATAGCCTGAGAAATGATGCTGCCCTGAGATTCAAAGCAGACCAGAAGAAGACAAAGTTATTTATCTGATAGGAAAATGGCCAATGGCTGGCTATGCCAATAGGTGATATGACAAATCCTCAATTTTACATAACATGAATTTTTTGGTCTTCTTGAAGTAGAATAAAAATTTTAAAAAACCTTTTAAAATATAAACCCTATTCTCAAAATCTCTTTTAAAGAACAAGTAAATTTTCCAGTATTAATGTTTATATTGTTCTTATGTCTCTATATTTTGTCATATTTTATTCAGCAAAATCAGAAACTTCATACCATTTTTAAAAATCTGATCTATTTGTCTACACATGTATCTGCCAATCTTCCTATCATCTATTTTAATTTTTGACAAAATAAACATTGTATAATGGCTGCTACCATTGCAGGTAAGCCCTATGTGAGTAAGTAGGAAGTGGCTATCACTGTCTGATTGATACTGGGGGTTAGGATGATAGCTGTAGCTAAGGATTACCACTGTGTGCATAAAGAGAAATCACAGCAAAACCACCTGAGCAAAATATACTCAGCACCTAAGAAAATGCTATACCTAAACTCACAGTAAATTAAAAATATTTCTTTTTGTAAGCTTGCTAATATGGAAGGAGTAGAAGAATAATATAACTAATACCATCAGCTAAAATCCCTACTCTTGGTATGATCAGGGACCCTTTTTGTTGTCTATTTCAGGCATATATAATTTATAAATAAACTTCAATATATTTACTGAATTTTCTTAATAAAAATAAAATAATATGAAAAACCTAATTGGTGTGTTTTACACTAGTCTTTGATTTTTCAGTATCTTAATTATTGCATATTTTAAAGAAATTAATTTATTACATGAGATGCCACATAACTACTAATTTAATAACTTTAGGTTATAAATTTCAATGGAAGGCTTTAGGTACTAATTTTAATAATTTAAATAATCATAATGTTGGAGTTCATGCTTTGGC
This sequence comes from Indri indri, assembly GCA_004363605.1. NCBI lineage: Eukaryota > Metazoa > Chordata > Mammalia > Primates > Indriidae > Indri > Indri indri. The sequence goes on from RJWJ010015537.1 coordinate 31,620, forward strand.
TTAAACAGAGTAATCAAATCATCAGAAAATATTTAAAAACAGTGTATTTGAGTGCTATACAAGTATAAAGCTTTTGCAGGACTACATTTGTAATCAAAACATTTTTGTAAGTAATGCAAAATTGTCTTAAAAATTTCTCTTGACTTCATTTTTAAATCAATTATTAAATATATTGCCCTCAACAGAGTTGCAAAATACAGTAAATACACTGCAGTGTGTTCAAATTTTAGATCAGTTAAAGTATGATATAATTCTGATGATTTTGAGATAAAGATTTTTTTTAAAGAAATATGGAAAATTTTTCAAAGTGATTTAAACTTTTAAGGTAAGTTGGTTGAGATACCCAGATGAAAGAATCTGTATCTTGAGGATATATGACTAATGGTTACCTTTTCATCTCATAAATCCACAGGTGAAATTTAGTCATTTACTAAAACTCTGATTTACAGCACATATGAATCTTCTTTGGAGCCAGGAAGTCAAAATTACATTAGGGGCAGGCAACTGCAAAGAAAATATACTGACTTTTGTATATGAAGATGACATTCCTGACATACCTTGAGTTAAAGGGCCCCAATTATTTTTTCTGCAGAAAAGATAGTTGTGTTTTAAATTTTCTAGTTTCTTTTTCTGTACTCTGAGGTAGGTGAGATTTTTTTTTTTCCACACAATTTATTGGCTACTGTCATTAATATTTAAAATTCTAGTTTTTTTTACATTTCAAAATTTTTATGCATATAATACAGAAAATAGTGAGATAATACAAAATATTAATATGCTTGAATAAATATAAATGCAGCAATCTGCAAATGCATCTGGAAAATAATGCATTACAATATGGTAAATAGGTTAATTTATATACTATTTCACATATTATTTTATAATATTTAAAAATTGATGTACTATGTATTTTTTCTCCAAGTATTTGAATATGAGTTACTTATTTTCAAGAGCATCTCTCTTCCATAGGCTCACATTTTGGAAAATTCTGCTTAACATAAACCTAATTGGTTGGTGAGAATAAAACTGGAAATTTTGTTCATACTTTCCAAGCAATTTTAGTACTCTCAGATAATTCAATCCAATTAAAGTTATCAAAATTCTACATAGGGTGCCTTTATTTTTAGACACTAGAAAATATAATTCAGTCACTGAAAGCATCACTTACTATCATTTATTTTGAAATAAAAAATAAAGTTTAAAATATACGGGTACTAGGAAGCATTTTTCTTACCAGAATTGTCTTATGTTCCTAATGCTTTGAAAGAGTATTTTTTTTTTTTTTTGTAAAAAACAAAATGCTCTCATTAACACTTCTCCAATTTTCAATCACTAGGCAACAAGTACCATTAGACACTATCAAGTACATACAAACATCAAATGTGATCCTGTTTTTAACAATCAGAAGAAAAATCTGTGCAACAATTATTTTGATAAAAATACAATATTATTGACGCTAGTTTGTTTGGTAGATATGTGTTAAATATGTATCAAACGTATAATTTAATCTAATCATAATCTTAAGCTCAATAAGGATTATCAGAAGAAAGCAATGTGAGGACCTCATGGCATTTCTCTTCTTACAAGCTCTATTCTCTTTCCCAATTCTTACTGCCCTCCCCACATACAGACTCTGGATAAAATTTGTTGTTTTCATAGATCTATGATTATATCTTATGTAAATGATATTGTGTTATATATCTTATCTTCTCTAGCCAGCCATTTGTTTATAAGAACAGTCTCTGTACATCTAATTACATCTAACATTTTTCTGATTGTTGCATAGTTTTTCCACAGTATATATCAATTACATTTGTTCCTCCAGTCATCTAGTCATAGGTACCTAAGGCACCTCGATTATTTAGTACCAAAAGTCACAATATGAATATCTTTATGGATATCTAGTAATGAAATGTATTAGAATTACACTAGGAAGTTAATCCAAGATTAGGAAACTACTGTAAAACTATACTATTATTCCTTATTCATACTATAGAAAACCAGGAATCATCAAAATTAAAAATTGTTTAACATAAGAAAGTTAGAAAAAATATACTCAAAAAATGAAAGAAGAAAACAAAGTGTATTCAGAGATGAGTTGAAAACTTTAAAAATTTTAATCAATCTATAACTAATAACTTCAAATATTGTGCATGTGTGAATATCATATCATAAGAAAATATCATAAGCAAATAAGTTATTAAAAATTTAAAATGCTACTTATGTGCAAAAAATCAGAAAGTTTGAACATAACTTGAGAAAAAGAGAAAATGACAGAGATAAGGAGAAAGAAATGGGAGGATAAAAAGGAATCACTCTTATGGTTATTAAGGTAATCAAAGCAGAAATAAAAATGTCTGTGGTTCATGAACAAAAAGTTTGATAAGAAAGGATAGATTACACATATATTTACTACATGTACATATAAACAATATTTATGCATATATTTTAGCCTGACATGTGAAAAATGAAAAACCAAATGTGTACGGTTTTAGAATTTATTGGTGATTCTAGCCTGAATAATTTGTATAACAGTTAACAAATGGAAATTTTCTTTTTAATCCTGTATTTCTTCTACATGGATAGATCGCTTTTCTATTTTAAGGGAGTGCTTTTACTATTATACAGTTTATTTCAGTATTTATGAATATCTATGCATCTGTTTCTTTATTCATACCAGTGTGCTTAATGGTTTCTTATTTCATTCACTAGGTTATATGTTTTTTCTATTATTGGTAGCCCCTTCAACCTAGTCCATTGTCCTTTATACATACCCCCACCACAAGATGTTTCAGGTTCATTTCGTATTTATATTGTCTAGCCCTGGAATCAACTACTTTTCCTAATGGCACTGGGTCCTCTTTGTGAAGAATGATGTTTAAACCCAAGGCTGAGTGATAATTGTGCTAATTGCTTTTGGGGTATCATTGCTTCTTGGGCATCTTGATGGACAGAGACAGGAAGCAGATGCATGTGTTCATAGCCATTTATACCTACGTGTATAAGTAGGTGTGCTCTCTCTTATTTCAAACAAAAACAGCAGAATTCATTTATATCTATCCTTTTCCATATTTATATTTCCTTTCTCTGTCAGTGAAAAAAATATTATCCAGTATATATTTATTGATTTGCCTGTCCTTGGTTTCAAAATTGCTCTACTATGGTCTGTGAAAAATAAAACAAAAGTATAATTAGAGCTTATATATATATATATATATATATATATATATATATATATATATATATATATATTTTCTTTAACCTGAAAGTATATATATTAGATATTGTGCTCAAATGTTAGTTTGGTTACTTTCCCTGTTCCTCCCATCCTACGTTGCTGTTATGTAGTTCACTTAAAATATACTTTATTTGCTTTGTTTTTCTCTGTATTTCCCTTTAAAGATTGTTTCCTCGTTCTTGTTTATTATAATTATTTTCTTTATTTGAGTATGTAAAAAATTACGGTCTTATTTCAGGCTGTCATAACAATGTCTGATAGACTGGGTGGCTTCTAAGCAACATTAATTTATTTCTCAGAGTTCTGGAAGCCGGAAGTCCAAGGTCAGGGTGCAGCATGGTCAGTTTGTGATAAGGACCCTCTTCTGGGTGCAGACTTTTGACTTCTAGTTGTATTCTCTTATGGTGAAAAGAAAGCTAACTAGCTCTATGGCCTCTTCTTATAAGGGTACAACTCCACCCTCATGACCTAATTACTGTCAAAGCCCCCACCTCCAAATACCATGACATTGGGATTGGTTTCAACATAGGAATTTTAAGGGAACACAAACATCCAGTCTATTATAATTGCCATTGCAAAGGCCAGAACTATATGAAAAGTGCCAGGTCAGAAAAGTGATTTTCACCTCATTACTTTTATCATTTTCAACCAGCTCCCTTTCATCTTCTGTAAGTAACCAGACTCATTAGGCTATATTTTATCCTTTGTGGTTTCGTTTTGCAATAATACCCCTACATTTGTATGTTTTACTGCCCCTTCTTTTTACCTCCAATGCAGTGGCAAAGGTCTTTAATAAAAAGGATAAAAGGTACAGATAGTAACTGGCTTAAGAATGATTACGTCATGTGGGTAGATCAGGAAATATTATTCTGTCAAAGCACTGTTTATACTGAGAAGGAAGATGAAGACAGGAAGTCCTGAAGTACCGGATTCTGTCTGTATCTTTGGAATGTTGTTCATTTTCATATTTTGTTCTATATTCTGTTCTATATTCTATGCACACGCAATATGAAATGAAGTTAATAAGTTATTCAACTTTTATTTTATACTAGGTATTGAGTTTTGCACTTTACAGTTATTACTTCACGTTTGCATATGTAAACCTCACTTATGGATAAGGATTTGGAGACTAAAAGATTACACTACTTTTTCAATATATTACTGTGCTTATAACTCA
>RJWJ010015538.1:0-36015 GCA_004363605.1 Indri indri
AGGAACCGTTGTGTCCCCATTCTCACACAGCTATTAAGTAGCAGCGCCATAATTCGAATTCAAGTCTGCCTGATTTTAGAGCCCAAGTTCTTTCTCACTTTTCTCTCCTTGTCTACGGGGAACTTTAGAAGGACGATCTTGCCTTGGGATCAAAGCCTAAGGTCATGCTCACTCCAGAGCTGCCCCAGCCCCAGAGGGACTGACTTTTTCCTGTGTGCTTTGGTGGATGGGCATAGTGGGCGGGAGTCCCCCCAGGTAGAAGGGGCTGCCGAGGAGAGGTGACATCACATACCTCGGAAGCAGAAGGCGTGGTGCCGGGACAGCGGGTCTGGGAGGCCTGTCTGGTTGGGGTAGAGGTAGACGGTTCTCACGCCTGGCTTGTCCCCACCACAGGAAGGCCGCGGGGTGACGATGGGGTAGCGGAGGCTGCCGTCAGCCAGCCAGCCAGCATAGCACTTGTCCAGGCCGCGGCTCCAGGCGGCGTAGAGCTGGCCCGTGGAGGCCAGCGTGGCATTTTGGGACTCACAGAACTCCAGTGCTTCCTGAAAGGTGAACTGCTCCGGGCGTGTGGCAAAGAACACCTCCCCTGGGGACAGAGGCAGGTGGGGGTGACCCTCCACGCCCACAGCCAGAGCAGGGGCAGAGCTCCCCCGCCCGCCCCTCCTCACCAGGCTCCACGCCCGCCACGGCACACACAGGTGAAGGCCCAGCCCAGCTCCCTTGCACCCCCCACCCCCTTGACTACTGCCCCTTAGGTCTCCCGGGACGCTGGGAAATGGAGTGACCACGTGCCTGGTTTGTACTGGCCTAGGGTTTCCAGGGCCCCGGGGCTTTCAGTGCTAAAAGGGCAAAGCTCCAGGGGAATGGGACGAGTTGGCCACTCTGCAGGAAAGCAACTTCCCCTCCTTCCCTCCTTTCCGGGTTCTCCGTCACACTTAGGCACCCTGCCCTGGCCCAGAGAGCTGGTTCACCTGGGCACCCTCCAATCTCCCTGCACTCGTCACCGAGCACTGTAATCATTGCGGACCTGCTCCCCACGCCCTGTGAACTCACTGAGGGCAGCAGGTGGGCCCCAGCACTCAGCACTATGCCCACCCGGGTGCCTGTCCGCTTTAGGCAGGAGGACGTTGGCATTTACCAAACACCCACTTGTGCCAGGCACTTTTCATATATATCTCATGTAACACTCAGAAAAGCCTCTGATGTGGGTATAATCAGCCCCATTTTACAGGTGAGGAAATCGAGGCCTACAGAGGTTAAGTGACTTGCCCAGGGTCCCAAAACCAATTGAGTGGTGATGCTAAAATCTTTCCAGAATGCCAGCATGTCCAAAATTGGGTTCAGTGGAATAGTAATTTGGTGATTTCCACTGAAATTAAAAGAAATGAAATAAAACAAAATAAAAGTCTGTGAGGAAATTAGCTTTGGCAATGTTGGATTAAACAGAGTTAAAGAGGTATTTTACTGCAGGACTTCTCAGAGCCTTTGATTTGTTCACAGGCATGGGGACTCTCCAAAAGGCAGATGGTATATATAACATTTATTTATAACAAATGGACTTATGTGCTCACAGAGCTTATTGTGAGAATGTGGCCCTTACCCTCCAGTTGGTCTATGTAGCAGTAGACGTCATAGGTCTCTGACGACGGGCGCACGCCGTAGGTCCTGACCCCTGGGCTGCTATCCTTGTCCCCCACACATGGGGTCCGTGGGCTCACGATGGGGTATCTGCAAAGGAGGGAGGCTAAGGGCCTGTCCTGGGGGATGCAGGGCCCTGGGGTGAGGCTGAGGCCACTCAGGGACTTGTGGCGGGCGTGTCTTCGGTTGTCTGATAGATTCAAATCAGGAAGGAGCCCCTCCCGCAACAAGTCCCCTGAGCAGCCGGGGGAAGGGTCTGGGGGCCTCTAGGGGGTCCCTGGCTTCACAGAGAGGCTGCTGCATGGGAGGGCACAGGGTCGAGCTGGGGGGGACAAGGGGCTTGAGGAGGGGGCTTTGGAGCAGGGCTCCCTCTGTCTCTTGGGGGGAATTGACGGAGAACTTAACATCACCCAGAGCCCTGCGCCAGCCTTTCGGGATATGCCTCAGTTCCAGGCAGAAGCCAGGGAGCAGCGGTGGGGTTGTTAATTCATTCATTCATCCACGAAGTGTCGGTGCCCACGTGCTGGGGCTGTGCTAGGCCGTGGCTCGTGAAGCTTGACCTCTCGGGGTTGGGTTTGGGCTGGGAGAGAAGCCCGTCGCGTGCCTCACCGGACGCTCTGGTCCCACAGCCAGCCAGCGTCACACTGCTCGTAGCCTGCTTCGTAGGCAGCCTGGAGCTGCTCCGGTGAGGCGATGGCCGCCCCGGTGCGCAGGCAGGCCTGCTGCGCCTCCTCGAAGGTCAGCGAGTAGCGGTTGGGTCCCGGGCGGTAATGGAACACGACCCCTGGCGGGGAGGAGACGGAGAGAAGCGGAGAGAAGTCAGGTGCCCACCGTGCCCGGTTCTCAAGGCTCCATGGGCACGGGGGCTCCTCCTCCTGTCTGACACACTGGATGTATCCAAGCAATTCAGGCTGAAATCCCGCTTGGTGGCAATGCGGGTGTGACGGTGGATGGCAGTGTCCACCCAGGGCCTTGTGGAGGCCACACCGGAATGTCCTTCTTGTCTATGGAAGAGTTTGGCGAACAGCTGAGCTCTACGCTATGTGACATCCCAAAACTCTCTGGACATCTGCGAAGCACCTGGAACACCATTATCCTAGAACAGGGTTTGGAAGCGTTTTCTGGCAAGGGGCAGATGGTAAATATTTTAGGCTTTGTGGGCTACACGGTTTCTGTTACAGCCACTTCACTCGCTATGATTGTCCTAAGCTAGCTACAGATGACATGGGTGTGGCTTTGCTCCACTCAAACTGTATTTGTGGACATTGCAATTTGAATTTTATTAATATATCATTTTCATGCATCACAAAATATTATTCTTCTTTTAATTTTTTACCCCCACCTACTTAAGAATGTAAAAACCACTCTTAGTTCACGGGCCACATAAGAACAGCGAAACTTGGCCTGCAGTTTGCTGGTCCTTGTCCTGGAAGGTCAGAGCTGTGAGAGGCCTCGGGGGTCACCCAGCACAGAGGTTTTCTAATGGTTCTATTTTGTGGAGCTGCCTGATGGGGCGAGAAGGTCCCTGGACAGGAGGAGCCCCAGTTCTCCACTCTACTTCACTCAGATCCGTGTGGCACCTTTGTCTACTGGATCTACACACTGGCTCCTACGTATGACTTCATTTGAAATAGTCCTTTGTGGCAAGAGCGTGGACATGCCTGGTCTGGCCTGTCCACTTTGCTTCATAGGTGGGGAGAGCAAGGTCTGGGAGGAGAGAAGCTTGTCCCAGGTGCCAGGTCAAGTTGAAGGTGCAGCCAGACAGCCCCTCACCCCAAGGCCAAGTTCTTTCCACTTGCCCCTGTGGCATCCCCCGAGGGGCAGGTACTCACCTGCCAAGCGTGGTTGCCCAGGGACCTCAGCTTCACTTGGGGCAATGGTCACCTGCACGACCAGGTCCTCGCTGGTGAAGGCCGTGACAGAGCCCAGGCCAGGTGTGGACCCCTCGGGAAAGCCCCAGGGCCTGGTGGCCTCTCCAGTCCTGTTCTCTTCCTCAGGGAAGGCAGTGGCCCCTATGTCAGGGGCAAATGTGAAAGGCTCCTCGGGCTCCAGGACAGTGGGGGAGACGCCGAAGATGGGCTTCACGGTGAGGATCACGTTGCCTCGGGCTTCCCCCTCGGTGATGTTTTGGGGCAGTGGTAGCTCCACATCAGGCCAGGTCACCGTCTGGATGGTGATCTCCTCCTCACCCCCCACCCCGAAGAAGTTTTCTGGGATGTCCACGAAGTCTTCACCTGGGACAGGGGCAAAGACAAGCTTTAGCTGCTCAGCCCGGGACCGGTGCGAGGGAGGGATGAGGACTGGGCTGGAGAGGAGCGTGGGATCCTCCTCCCGCCCTGCTGGGCCCCCGGCAGGACTCGCACTCTCTGAGCTTTCTTTATAGGAGGCCCCACAGTTTCAAGATTGCAAAAGAATGCAAGAGTCACCAGGGGGCAACCGAGCACCCCATGAGATCACTGCTTCTAAAATCAGTTTCCACCCCGACATCCTTCCGCTTGACGCTAGCTGCCACCCGACCCATCTCGTGAGCACCTTGCTGGCCGTCTGATGTTGTAACTCTCCAATGGGACAATATACTAATAAACCAGTTGTAAAGAGAAACTGTAAAGTCTTGCAGGAGACGCAGTTCATAAAATTGATGTAACCGACTTTGGAGACCTGCTTGGCTCACAGTCGCGGACAAATGAGGATCCCGTGAGGGCGACACTACTTCCAAAAGAGTGGCTAGGATATCAAAAGGTTAAGAGAGGCTTTGGGGAAAATCCTAACTATTTTTGCAAAAATAACCCTCCTCACGTAAGATCGGGCTGCGGAAATGAAACACGGAATGAGCTGTCACTGTGTTGTCACCAATTCTGTCATAAAGTCAATGCAATTCCTCATGATGTTATTCATTTTTTTCCTCCAAGAATTAGCACTTATTTATAATTATAACCTAAATTGTATTAAATATAAGATAAAAAACTTATTTAAAACTTTTAGTCTAATTTTTCAAAATCAAGTCCCTGTCGAGCTTTCCCCTACTCTTTTCAGTAATCCTTAACCCTCCGGTTAAGTGCAATCGATTTCAAAGGGCGGATAACAGCGTCCTCCTGTGGGCACCTGGCCTCATGTCAGGCAGTGCCGCCATGGCCCCATTGGATAGACAAGGAAAGTGAGGCTCAGGCCCTTCGCTTTCCCACGGTCGCACAGTAGACGGTGGCAGAGCTGAGAAAACACAGACTCTGAAGCTCATGCTTTTAACCCTCTTCCGTGCGGAGCCAGTGGGACAGGGATGGACACGCTGCAGCCTCCAGAGTGTCTACCGCAGCTCTTCCCAGGAACCAGTGAACCCCCCTCCTGCCTCCAGCCCAGGCCCCACCTGTGTAGCAGATGGCGTCGTATCGGGACGAGGGGTCGGGGTAGCCCGTCTGGTTGGCGTGCAGGTAGACGGTCCTCACGCCCAGGAGGTTGCCCCCGCAGTTGGGCCGGGCCTTGGAGATGGGGTACCGCACGCTGCGGTCGGCCAGCCAGCCGGCGCTGCACATGTCCATGCCGCCCTGCCAGGCCAGGTAGAGCTGGCCCGTGGTGGCCAGCCGGGCGCCCAGCCGCCGGCACTCGTTGGCTGCCTCCTGGAAGGTGAACTTCTCCGGGGACGTTGCATAAAAGACCTCACCTGTGAAGGACACGGCAGGCAGGGTGAGGGTCGCCCTCTGCCTCCCCTGTCCCGCATCCCCAGAGAGATCCACGAGGATCTTTTTCTGCGAGGTCTTGAGAGTCCTCCAACTCGGTTTGGCCTCTAACTTCCCAGAGCCCTGGTCCCACACGTCCGTATCTCAGATCTCGCCCTTCATTTCCCACTTTCCATCTTTTTCTGGGCTTCTGGGCAGGACAACATCATTTTCCTGAAACAGAGGGACCAAGAAAGAAGCAGCCAAAATGCCAACGATGTTGGGCAGAGGGGCGAGCAAACAAAATCTGGGAGGCAAAATCTTCGCTCAAAAGCCCCTTGGCCCGGCCGTGTGCCGGGCCAACTTCCCACCCTAGGGGGTTTGTCCCAGGAATCAAGCATTGCCCACCAGAGGCAAATCTTTTTTTTAAAAAAATCCATATTCTCATGGGAAAAACAGGTATCAGACTTTGACCCGCTAGAGCAGTGTTTCCCAAACTGGGGTCTCTAGGCTCTGGAGAGTCCGTAAGGACATAATTTGGGACCTGTGATCTTTAAAAGAATATTCCCAACAATCTAACGAGGTTGCGCCAGGGGCAGGGGTGGAGGCAGTGGGCATCTGCTTAGCGGCAGCTGTGACTGGCTGTTCTATTTGTCTTTGGTTAGCCACACATGGGAACACAAATACGTGTTACCAAATACACAGGTTTGGCCCCTGGGGTGAGAATGAGGAAGGAGGCTACGGTGTCGCCTGTGTCTCCGAAGGAGCCAGTGCGTCAGCTCCGCCCCCAGCCTGGAGGAGCTGAGAGCACTGTGCTTGCGGCTGAGGGTTGTTGCGGGGGCACACAGAAGTGGCAGAGTCGGAAATGTCTAAAGGGGTATACTGGTGCTGATGGGGGAAAGGGTGTCATCCACGTGGCTGGGAACTCTGTGACCAAAATTAGTGCCCTTTACAAAACAGAGAAAAGGTCCAGGTTCCTCCCCACCACCCCTAATTCTCTCCAGAACTAGCCCATGGGGCAGGCCTGGAATATGGCAGGGGGCTGGCAACAGGGACAGTGGGCGGGGGCTGGGCAGCCAGCTGTCCTGGGAACTATGTTCCTGTTGTTCCCCTCCCTGGCAGGGTGATGAGGTGGGTGCAGAGGACCTGAGGATGGGGATGAGCTGGCATGAGCAGCCAGGGTCCTGGCTGGGAGGGTCAGTCCCAGGTGAAAGACTTGCGGGACACAGGCCCTTGGGCCCAGTGGTGACACCAGGCAGTTTGCAGATGTTGGGGCCACCGAGCTCCTCTCTAAATTGGAGAGAGAGGGGTCCAGACCTGTGGGCTCCTGCCTCTTGCCTTCATGGCAGGGGAGGATCGAGTGTGTCAGGCCCTGAGCTAGCACCCGGCCCAGAGGAGGCCTGTGTGATCCCGAGTGTCAATGGGGCGACGTGGAGGGGAAGGGGGCCGTTGGGGTGGGAGCAGGGTGCCTCTTGGTGGGCGGGGTGGCCTCACCCTCCATCTCCTCTGCGAAGCAGTACACATCGTAGGTCTCATTGGTGTCTCGGACGCCATAGGTCCTCACGCCAGGAAACTCATCCTTGTCTCCATAGCAGCCTTCCCGGGGAGTGTGGATGGGGTACCTGCCACGAGCCCAAAGTGGAGGCGTGACTGTCAGGGCAGAGGGAAGCCCGTGACCTGTGTCCTTGAATCCTCTTCCCTCATAGGCGGGAACAGTGACTTAACGTTGCATTTGACCGTGTCTTCTCTGCACATGTGGACTGGCTGTTTTCAATTATTAGTGATTAAAGGCAGCCCTGCTACTGAATAGTTAGTGGTACCAAATACTTTCTATTGGGGGCCATAAGGGTATAATTTGGGACCCGTGAGCTTTAAAGTTTTTCTACAAAAGGCCTGACAGTATAAATATTTTGGGTTTTGCAGGCCATAGGGTCTCTATGACAACCTCACAACTGCCATCATAGCATGAAGCAACCACAGACAATATTTAAACAAATGAGCATAGCTGTGTTCCAATAAAACTTTATTTACAGTAACAAGGAGTGGAGTAGACTTGGCCTGTGGGCCATGGTTTGTTATCCCCTGTTCTAGGTCACTTGTTAGCTCCTGCTTCATGTCATTTGAGTCTCAAATCAACCTAACGAGGCAGGTGTTATAATGAATCTATTTTACACTTACAGAAACTGGGGCTCAGAGATGTTAAACAATTTGTCTAAGGCTACACAGCTCCCAAGTTCCAGAGCTGGGATTTGAATCCAGCTCTTCCTAAGGCCAAGCTGTGGGCTTTTGCACTATGCTAGACTGTTGTCTCATCTTGTTTTGTTTGTTTGTCTTTTTAATGGTTAGTGTTTTTTGTGTCCTAAGATCTCATTGCCTACCCCACCGTTGCAAAGACATTTTCTTTTGTTTTCTTCCTGAGGCTCTGTGGTTCTGGCCTTCACTGTCAGAACTACGATGCCCCTGGAGTGAACCGTCCTATCTTGTCGTCACAGGCTCACTCACGGTGCACTGAGATCCTTCAGGGACAGGATCTATCCGGACCGCTCTGCAACCCATTCCCTAGTAGCTGCACTCAGGAAAAGACGTAGCAAGAAGTTTAATTTGCCTATTGCCTCATTAAAAACAAAAAGGATGTAAGGTGGTTTACAACAATACAGAAAACACCAAGGTTTTTCTAAAAAAAAAAAAAAAAAAAAGGAAGACCAGTAAGTGAAACAACTGTGGCAAAGAAAAAAGTGGGCAGGAAAAATAATGACATGCAGGGCGTGGGTGCTCACAGCCACTCACTCTATTGCAAGGGAGAATAACAAGGATTTGGGGTGGGTGATCGAGTGTCCGTGTTGCCCAAGGCATGACCCGGCCCCAACCTAGGCTGGCCAGTGTCACGCTGGCACCAACTCAGTGCTGGTCAACATCCCACCCCATCACCCGCCCCACTCCCCTGTGGCCTCTGACCCCTGGCCTGATGCCCCACTCCGCTGGCAGGCTCGAGGCTCACCTGACAGTCTGGTCGGCCAGCCAGCCAGCGTCACACTGGTGGAAGCCGTCCTCGTAGGCGGCCTGCAGCTGCTCGGGCGTGGCGATGATGGCACTGTTCTGCAGGCAGGCCCGCTGTGCCCTGTCGAAGTCGAGGGTGTAGCGTGTGGAGATGGCTCTGTAATGGAACACGATACCTGCAAGACACATGCACACGCGCAGGTGGGAGAGCTGGTCAGGTATGGTCTCTGATCACTGAGGCCCTCGCAGAATTCCAGCTATTGCTGCAAAGTCCAAGGGACCTTAGGAACTATCTGGTCCAGGGTGATACACGGATGCCCTCTCTACATTTGCATGTGGTCCTTCTGACTTTGCTGGAACACCCAGTGACAGGGAACTCGCTACCTCACAAGGCATTCCTTTTTGAATACTTACGATATGAAATCTGCCTTGTCTTTGGGGAAAGAGGCACTCGGAGTCCCCCTGCACCCTCAGGCCAGGGGCATCCTGTGGGAGTCCTGTTTAAGGTACACCCAGGGCGGACCTGCTCTGACAGAGCCTCCTGCTGTACCTCCCCCTGGGAAAGTCTGGTGCTGACCCAAGCTCTGAAGCTAACCGAGGACCCAGCCATTCTCCCTGGGCGAGAGAAAGGACACTGGGGAGTCTTTAGCCCTCTCTTCAGCTTCTGAAACTAAGATCAACGGCTGGAGGAAGAGGAGGGACAAGACACCTGGATGAAGCATCAGGAGACTGCTCTAGCTCATTTCCAGGGTAACCTTAGGCAAGTCACTTAACCTCAGTTTGCTTGTCTGTAAAATGGGCATGATTATAAGGCCCATGACTCACAGGATTGGTGTGAAGCACAAACTGTCATTTAGCTGTGACTGTAACCAGAAAGTATTTAATCCCCCCAAAAGTCCAGAGAGAAGCATATTACCAGCTCCAGGTCACGGAGCAGCAACTGAAGTTAAGTACCTCGACTGAGGTGCAAACCGGTGCGTGGAGGAGCTGGTCTGAGAGCCAGCCTGCCCGGACCCACACGGGTGAGGACATTCTGGTTTTTTCAGTGGGTGAGGCAGCATCCCTGTGGGGGGCCCTCACCTTTCACCACGACCTCCAGGGTGGCCTCACTGTCCTCGATGCCGTGCATCACCTCGCAGCGATAGATCCCAGAATCATTGGAGCGCAGGCTCTGGATTTCCAAGGTGGCATCGCTGGGGATGGCTGGGTAGTTGGGCAATGAGACCTTGTCTTGGTAGGCGCTGTTGACCCGCACGCGCCCTTCGGTGGCCACCAGCAGAACCACCTCCTTCTCCTTGGAAACGCGGCTCCACTTGATTCTCGGGGCGAGGGGGGCGGTGGAGGGGGCGGTGGTCACAGGGTGCATGGGGTCGATGAAATAGCAGGGGATGGTGAGGGACGTCCCCAGGAGGACCTTCGTCGGGGACGGCTGGGGGATGCTCACACTCAGCGAGTTGTCATGGTCTGTGCGGGAGGGGCATGGAAGACAGACCTGTTAGTGCCCAGAGAGGACCACCCAGCCTCCCCATCAGCCCTTCTGGAAACGCACTCTTCTGAGAGGACAAAATCCAACCAGCGTGTCTGTGTCTACGATGGGGGTGCTCCTGTGTCATACGGGAATTCCCGGGAAGCCTTGCAACACCCTTTCCAGAGCAGCGCTCCTCAAGATCCCTGGCCTCTGCGCCTTGCGGCAGAAACTGTGAAACCAGGAAAGGGTTCCAGAGGAGGGGAGGGGAAATGTCAGAGTCAAGACCGCCTCTCTGTTTCTCAAACTGGGGTTCCCCAGGGGAGGCCATGCCATGGGATGAGCAGGACTCATCTTCCTCAAGTGACAGCTTTACTCAAAGATTTGGGGAAAAAATTATTTTGGGGTAGAAAAAAATGATTATGGGGTATAATCTACACAACTTTAAAGCTAAGACACAAAGCTTCCAAGATGTGTCTATTTGGTGAGGTCTGCTTTGGGTGCTAGCCTGACCTTGCAGGGGGACAAGTCATTTTCTCCTGCTGCTGGGAGTCCAGGGGCTCCGGCAGGGGAGCATCAGAGAGGATCAGACATTTTGTTCTGCAAAGAGTTGCGGGGGTAGGGGATGGCATAGACTAGACTCCACGAAAACCAAGGAAAGCATCGGCAGGGAAGGTGTGTTTACCAAATCCCGTTGGAAGTAAAAGATCTGCTGGGAACGGGGAAGAAACAGCTTCCCCCAAAAACAGCACCTTTCATGGTGGGTCATAAATTTATAAAACTTTCTCCCAGGAGAGCCTACAGGTTGAAGTAAAAATGTTTCAGATATTTGTGGGTGATGGACGCATAACAGGGCAAAGGTAGGGGAGCCAGGAATGTCTGGAGCACAGGCCTCACCTTTGATGTCCTGGACAGCCCCTCGCCCCCTCCGCAGACATCTCCCTTGGCCCTGGCACCTGCGGACGCAGCTCGGTTGTAGTGGTGGCTCTCGGTGGGAGGGAGCTGCAAGTGCCTGCAGTGCCCAGCTCGGCAGTTTGTAAAGCCCTCAGCCAACCCCACTGAACTAGCTCCCTGTGTGGCAAACCACCCCGGGTGCAGCCAGGGGCTGGCATCTGTGGGTCTCGGAGCGCCAGCACCATTGGAGGCCCATGTACCGTGTATCTACATACCCAAAGTTGTAAATCAGCCAATAGATTGTTAAATACTATGTTCTATCTTCTTATTTGACAATGATACCTTTCAAAATGACCTGAATAAACGGGTTTGAATTTAGAATCCTCAGATTCCTTAGAGTTTTGCATTGGGATTTGGTGGCTGGGAGGGGACAGGAGGACCGGGGGCCCCTTCTTTCCCCCACTGACTCTGTACCATAAGAGGGTTGCATGCACACGCTGTGCTTGTCTCAGCCCTCACATCCCATGCAAACAGCCACTCTTCACCCCTCCCTCGGGCTTAGGGGTGGCTCCCCCAGCAGTGTGGTCCCCCAATAGGAGGATGGACCCATGCAGGCCTGGCCCACTTGGACAGGGAGCTCCAGGCATGCTGGGTACCCAGAGTGTGCTCTAAAGGGGGAGCACAGGTATGGGTGGGCCCATCCCATTGGCCCTACAGACCTTTCTCCCTTTGGGGAGGGTTGAGGCTGGGGAAAGGACAGAGGTTGGGGGGTCCCTAAAGAACATGGCCCAGAGCAGGAACCTTCTTGTCTGGATCTAAGGGAGATACACTCCACGCTGGCGCCAAGCCCATCCTGGAGTCAGCGGGAGGTCTGTTCATTTGGTTCAGAGCTTGATTAGCAGAAATATACTCAGTGTCTGCCACATGCAAGGGACCAGGCTGGGGGCTTCCTGAGCATGGTTTCTCAGGAAAGGCAAAGTCCTCTCTGATTCATCGGGGCTTCTCTCTGTTTCTCAAACTGTCTTCTCTTTGAGGCTCCAGCTGATCTGCCCTTGGCAGCTTTTCTCTTTTGGTTTGTCTCTGTCCTGTCCCTACCCCAAGTTCAGTGTGCGGTAGTCCTAGGTGAGATCCGCGGAGCAGAGAGAAGGATACTGAGAAGGACGACACCTGCCTACAGCCCTCCCCGCCAGCCGTCAGGGCTCAAGGGCAGCCAGGAGCAGTGTTGCCTGCACAAGGCTCCTTGACGTGTGTGTGCACAGGTGGGTGCCCTCTCGTCGCAGTTACGCTTGCATCAGTAGGGCAGGGGCAGGGCCAGGAAAAGGCCAGGAAAGGGGACATTATATCCCTGGGACTAGCAGCACCAGCTTCAGTACCCAGTACACAGAACCCAGTACTCACACCTACCGAATAAATGAGACATGCATGGGAATGTCCTCACCTGAAACTTCTACTGAGGTGGCTGCAGTGATGACCCTCAGAGTCACAAAAACGAAGAGTAAAGTGGTCATAGTTCACCTGGAAGAGGGGAGGCATAGGTATTATTTGGATGGTGAAGGCATGGTGAGGTCGAGGAGGGTCATGTGACATACGGCGCAAGGTGGTAACTCCACGCCCGAGGCTCTGAAATCACATCCAGACAAGGGTGCTGCATGTGGTTTGTGAGCTATTTTCTCCAAGAATTCTTTCCTCACAAAACCTTCACAGATTTCTCAGTTTAATTCCAAGGGTTAATTTTATACATCAACTTGATTGGGCCACAGGGTGCCCAGACATTCGGCCAAAGTGTTCTGTGTGTCTGTGAGGCCGTTGGTGTTTCTGGGTGAGATTAGCCTCTGAATGGGCAGACGGAGTAAAGCTGAGCCCCTCCCTAGCGTGGGTGGCCCCATCCAATCAGCCGAAGGTCGGAATAGCACAAAAGCCCAGCCTTTCCCCGAGTGAGAGAGAACACTTCCTGCCTGGCGTTCTTCCCAGATAGGGCACTGCTTGCTCTTCCATTCAGACTCGAACTGAACCATCAGCTCTTCCTGAGTCTTGAGTCTGGATTGGTCTTTGAACTGAAACTACCTCATTGGTTTTCCGGGTCTCTAGCCTTTGGACTCGGAGTAGGACCGGACCATCAGCTCTCTAGCTTACCAATTCACCCTGCCAATCTTGGCACTTGGCGGCCTCCACAACTGTATGAGCCAACTCCTTACAATAAATCTCTTCCTCTCCCTTATGTGGATGTGAGTGTTTCCTACTGGTCTGTTTCTCTGGAGGACCTTGACTAAACAACCCTCTAGGCATGACAAGAAGTGACAGTTACTCAACCTCATTAATTAAATCTGGACCTGCCACCAACTTCAAACACAGGGATCTTGTGTGATTTAGAAAGGGCTATGCTCTAGGGTTTCATGCAAAGATTCAGGGGCCTGGTTCAAGTCAAGGAAAGGACGCCTACCACACGCAGAGCTCTCGAAGAGGCTGTGGAATGAACAGATGAATAATTTAGAAGAGAAATGAGGGCCTAGGATCACTGTGGCCCGTCTGCTGCCCCAAACAATGACTTCATGTGAATTAGAAAGACAAGCCTTCCTTATTGTCATCTGCTGGAAAGCTGTCATGAGAGGTCTACAGAGGTGTGACACCCACAGCATAAAATAGGCATCCCCTGCACAACTGGGGCCCTGACTCCAGCTGGGCAGGCGCCAGTAGACCCAAGAGGAGCCGATTGAATTCACAAGAGATCAACCAGAGCGGCTCTCAACCTCGGCTGCACATCGAAATCACCTGGGGTTCGGCCCAGACCGCCCCATGGGGTTCTAAGGAGTAGCGAAGACAGAGTACTACTGGCCTAGAGGGTGTCACATTACAGACACCGCCTGTGACTTGCACTCCACGACACATGCCCGGTGACGTTGCTCGAGTTATTCTGCCCGATGGACCTGCATGGGCACCTACCCAACCCTCCTCCCCAGGCTGTGAGCATCGCAGGGATGGAGGACCTGGGGCTCAGAGGCTGAGGTGGCGCCCCTGGCATTCCCAGAGCTCAGCGCTGTCGGAGTCTGACGGCCCAGCAGGTGTCGCTGTTGGCTCAGTCTCCACTGGCTGCGGCTGGGTGGATTTAGGGATCAAGGGAGCACCCCAGGAGCCCTGGGGCCCAGGAGGGGCGCTGTGGTGGGGGGGACGGGCACTGGTGTTCCATCCAGGAACGCCTAGAGGAGGGCCCAGGACTCTGGGTGACCATTCCCTGCCTGTTGTTTGAGCGTGACATTTTTCTACCACCTGTCCTTCACTCCTGCCTCATACATTGGTCACCCAGGAAATGAAAGCGCTGTCTGTGTGGGCGCTGCTGGGGGTACGGAGACGGACGCGTGAGGCACGTCCCCCTGGCGCTGGAGGAAGTCTGGAAAATCCCACAGTTCTGAGAAGTAGCCCCTTGTTTCTCCTTGGGGATTTTTCTACTTAGATGCTGCCTTTAAAAAAAAAAAAAGTCTCGGGCGCCAGGTTCGGGCGGGCACTGCGAGGGCTCCTGAGCCATGAAGCTGTCATTGCAGCCCAGTGTGACCAGGCACGGCCTGGAAACAGCTCCCCAGAGGGTGGCGGGTAAGGTGTCCTCTCCACGCCAGGGAGGGGCCGAGACTTGCGGGCTCCTCTCTTCCCAGGGCCGTAGGGACCCGTGTTCAGACACAAGGCCTGCCTGTTCTTCACTCAGAACACCCTTCATGCAAAGTTGTGTGTGTGTTTTCGGACTTGTGTTTCTTCCCTCGCTGTCTGAACAAGCCGGACTTTGTCCGGGACGCAGGAGTTCTCTGTGGGCTTGGCCTGCGCTGTGTTTCTCCCCGGCCTGGACCAGGAGACGGGAAGGCATGAAAGGGGGTGGGGCTGGGGACAGGGCCGGAGTGGGCAGAGAAACTAATTTTATTTCTTCTTCTTTTTTTAAAGACAAACTTTGGGATAGAAATATCGCAATAAATATGCTCTTGTGTTTGTGTGTGTTTTCTCAGCTGTAAAGAAAATAGAGAGAAATTCCATTCTGTCCGGGTTCCAAGTGTCTCCAGGACTCACTGAGTCCTTTATGCGAGGAGACTGGTTTTGCCAGCCCAAGTCCTGGCACAACCCTGTCAACAGGGAGGCCTTTCTCCGTGGGAAGCAAAATCGGGAGGTGACAAGGGGACTGCCTAGCTGGGTGGAGGAGGGGGACGGGGACGGGGGGCTGCACTGAAGGGGAAGAGGAGTTTGGGAAGCAGGAAGTGGATGTGGGTGGAGGCTGTGTGGGAGCCACGTGTGTTGGGTTCATCATCAAGGAATTGCTTTCTCGGAAAGAGTCGTTAGGAGATTTGATCGGAGAAAGGAAGCCTGCCGGTGCTTTTAACCTGAGCTGGGCTCGTGTGTGTGTGTGTGTGTGTGTGTGTGTGCGCGTGTGTGCGTGTGAGTGTGCATGCACGTATGTGCCCCATGGTTGGAGACAGGGAGACCCTTCACCTCCTTGTCAGCTAGACTCCATCCCGCCATGTCTACCTGCCAGGGCCTTGGCCTTGGTTCCATCAAATTATGGGACTGAACAGCCAGCTCACCCATCGGACCTGATTTCCTCTTCCAGCAACACCTACAGTGGAGACCCTGAGACCTGGGTCCTGGCTGGCCACCTGCTGCTTAGTAACACAGGACCCGCTCCATGGCTGTTTCAAAGACTGAGAGAGGATAGGACAGTTTCGTCCCTCCCCCAGGCCAGGCCCTGTGTCTTTGGCTCTGCACCCAGCGCAGGGGCTGGCGCTCAGCGGGCGTCCATCGGCGCAGCTTCCTCCCTCTCCTTGCTTATCCAGCCCGAGTGGGATTGGAAGAGAGTTTAGCGGTTACAGGGAGGCTTCCTGTCCCGCCATGAGGGTTGGACTAGATGACTTTCCATAAAGAATAAAACTGCTTTTGTTTGAAAAACAACATCGCCACACTACCAAACATTTGGAAAATAGGAAAATGGAGGAAAAAATCACCATCATTCACACCCTGATCCAGTCATTGCTAGTGTTTTGATAGTCTTCCTTCTGGTCGTTTTCCTCAGGCATCCACTTCCGTGTTTTGTAAGTGTGACCTTTTTGCAACCTCTTTGCCTTTTCCCTATAACACGATGGGCCAAGTGACATTGTTTGTTCCTTCGGAACTGATAATCACGATGCTTTACAGTTGTGGCCTCCCTGCCAGGGAGCCTGTGTGTGGAGCCCAGGCAGGTGGTCCTCAGCCTCTGATGAATGGCAGGTGCTCATTCCTTTGCCAGGTGGCTCACTCCACGGCTGAGCAGCTCTAATTGTCCTCAAGAGCTTCCAAGATGGGGCCAAATGGCCCACCGCCATCACAATTTCCATCCATCAGCACCACCAGCAGGGGCCGCATGAACTTGTCCTCTCCTCTTTCAGGGACCTCAGGACAGACCTTCAAGGGTCCAATCTGCTCTCCTGCCTGCTGCTCTTCCATGAAGACGTTCCTGGTCCCCTCAACCAACCCTTCCTCATGTGGCTTCTGGTCCTCTCTTTCCTCCTGGGAGCCACAGATGGTCAGGTCTGGGACAGACCTTAGTGAACCTCAAGTCCAACTCCTTCATTTACAGGTGAAGAAGCTGAGGCCCAAGAAGGTTCAGCAATTTGTTCAAGGCCATGTGGCAGGTTGGAGGTGGAGCCTAAACCAGAACCCAGTGCCAGGGGGCCTGGCACTCATAATTCCAGCATTAGCAAGCTGCACAAGGTAGCGACTATCTGCCTGGTTTCCCACCGTCTCCCTGGCACCCAGTGTCATGCCTGGCACAGAGAGAGGGCAAGCAGGAAACGTCTGCTGAATGAATGGATAAATAAATGGAGGCCCGTACATCTCAGAAGTCATCTCCTTCAACCCTAGGCCTCAGAGGGAGGAGGCGTGGAAACGAGGCTCACAGGTGTTGAGTACCTTTGTGGGGCAAAGCCCAGCGAGGCAGACTGCTCCCACCTGACGGTCCTAAACCCCAGTTAGAGATATGTTGCCTGCTCGTGATGCACAAGGCTGCCTCGACTAACGATGGCACTTCAGTGCAGCATGTGACTTTGGGAAAGGTCACAGTCCATGTGCAGCCCAGAGTGACAATCGGGGTCTTCCCTTCCCAGGACTCCAAGGAGAACCAGCGTTGTGCTGGAGCCACCGGCACCAGATGGCAAAAGCCAATTTTAAGCATCTCTTTCCAATTCTCTGTTTGGTGACATCACACTGGTAGCTTTAAATTTGTCACGATGGGAGTATTCACACCGTGGCAATCAGCAAACAGTGTAAATGAGGGGAGAGCTCTCTTTTTTCTTTTTCTTTTCCTTTCTGAGAGTGGGTTTACCAGCACACCACTGCAAGTAACCACAGTCGTGAGCCGCTGTCCTGCACGTGCCCCTGGGCACACTGAGGCTGGCCCTGCAACCGAGGCCAGTTTGCCAGCCCTTGGGTGGGGCCGGGCTGGGCCATGCCCATCTCCATGTCACTCTCCTGGCCTGCGGAGCCCACCTCAGAGTGGACTCAGCAACCGCGTGCTGGGGGTGAACGCACGCCGCCCCGCCCCGCCCTGCGCACATCGCCCCGCCCCGCACACCCGCTTCCTCCGCGAGCCTCGTCGCCCCGCCCTGTGGCTCTGCCGCCCCAACTACGGCTGCCTCTACACCCCCTTTAGCACTGCCTTCTTCCCCTGTTGTTTTCTGTGTGCTAAACACCACCTCGCACGCAGACTGTGATCGCCTCTATACTGAAAATCAAGTCTTAAAAAACCCTCTGTGTTAACTCACACAGTGCTAGGAACAACCAAAAATGACACGTGACACCTCTTTGTTGGAATTTGTTAATTTGGTAATTTGTGGACCAGTAAGATTTGCCAGTGACCGAGTGGCTCTGTGTCCCTGACTTAAGTCCTGCAGGAGGGATTTGAGAGAACCAAGGTCATTCATTCCCTCTGCCGCCGCCGGCCACAAGCACGTCACTTACTTGCAGACTAATCTTCCAACAGAGCCTCCTCTCTTGTCACTCGTTCACGGACAGGATCATCCCGACAGCTGCGCACAAATGCACTGGCATGCGCACTTGAGACTGGGATTTCAAACCCAGCATACGGAAAGTGCCAGAGCGAGCCCGACTGTGGCTGCCAGGTTTCCGCACACTCTGAGCAGACACGGCGGATGGTGTGGAAAGGGGGAGCCAGGAAGCTGCTTCCAGTCCTAGCTCTGTCCTAACTCCCTGGGGAACTCACATAAGGCCTCAGTTTACAGTTTTCCCATCCGTAAGTTGGGATCATAATGCAAGCGTTACCCCTGCAAAACCGCGAAGGTACTTTCTGTGTTCCCTCCCCTCCCTCCCCCTCCTCACTCCCCCAGCCCGTCTTTTTCCGTATCGTTGATTTCCCTATTCCAAGTTGGTTGTTTGCTCCGTCATCACCGCAGCACCTTAAATAAAATCCACAGGTGTTTTCCTGCTCTCTGGGCAGTGAAGTGGGTCTTCTGGAAAAGGCAGTGGGCAGCGGGGTGGAGCGTGCTGTAGATAGACCTCTCAAGGTCACGGTCTTGTCCCGCATCGTCTGTGGGCAGCTCTGTGCTGAGAAAGAGGGGCCTGGCGAGGGGGAGGAAGGTTTCCCTTGGCGCTGCTTACAGCCTCGCTGGGGGAGACAAACCTGTGCCCAGAGAGCAGACATGAGTAAGTGGGCTCCGGGTCCTAACCTTGACCCTGACTAAACTGGCTGCATGACCCTGAGCCTCACATTTGCCACCTCTGAAGGGCGGGCAGGTTGGGAGAGTTGGCCCTGGAGTTCTCAGATTCTAAACGCCAGCTCCATGTGGTGCAGGAGAGCGCGACCCCTTTTGGGGGCCAGAATGGGTTGCATCTCACCCGTCCCGCCTCCCTCAGTGGCTGGGACAGCTCATCCCTTGTTGTTCTGCTCCGACACCCAGGGCAACGATGCATGGGGGTTTCTGCTTGCCACCGAGCCCCTTTTCTGGGAAGGTCGGGCCCCCTCTGGTAGATGCCCCCATGCCCGCGATGGGGGGCGGGGAAGGAAGAGTGGGAGCTGCACGGTTGTGAGGGCCATGCCCAAGTCTACGAGGAGGGAGGGGAGGCTCTGTGGGCAGCAAGGCTCAGGTGGTGGAGCAGGGAGAGAAGAAAACAAGAAATGGAGGAACGCGCCTGATCTTGTCTCGTCTCGGAAGCTAAGCAGGGTTGGGCCTGGTTAGCACTTGGAAGGGAGAAATGGAGAAATGACACCCCACCAGATGGTGTCGTACCTACAGGTGGCACTGGCTACTTTGCTGCTTGAGACCCTCTGTTGATGTGGCCTCAGGCACAGGGCCTCTCCTGCAGTGCCCTGTTTGAGCTCTGGTCTGGCCCTGCCTCCACCCCCCCCTTTGGCTCACACAGTTCTGTCCTTCCAGAACACCCTCTCCTCAGCCCCACGTCCGACCTGATCCTGCCCTTCTTTGAGGCCCA
The DNA here is from genome assembly GCA_004363605.1 of Indri indri. Lineage (NCBI taxonomy): Eukaryota > Metazoa > Chordata > Mammalia > Primates > Indriidae > Indri > Indri indri. The sequence goes on from RJWJ010015538.1 coordinate 19,096, forward strand.
GCACAAATGCTGCATCCTGGAAACTCTCCCCAGGTACCCGGCCTGAAACTGTCTCCTCTCTGCCCGTGTCCTTTGTCATTTCTTGTTGTTACAGCCAATTTATTAATGAACACATCTGGCTTGTTTTAAACTACGAGGCCAGGCACTTGGGGGCGGCTCGGGGACGGCCAGGCTAGGGGCAGGGCTGTGTGGTGGAAAGAGCATGGTTTGGAGTCAGACAGACCTGGTTAAGCTGCAGCTCTGACACTTACATGTGAGCTATGACCTTGGCCCAACCATTTAACCCCTCAGAGGCGCAACTTCCTTGCCTCTGCAGTGCCGATAAGGCAGGATCGATCGCACAGCACAGGGCGGTGGGATTTAAATGGGAGCTGCGGTGAGTGCTGTCTGCCTTCCCAGATCTTGTCTGGCTGGACCCCTGCCTACCATGAGGAGAGAGACCGCCCGCACTGTGCACGCCATCACTGCATTTAATCCAGCGTACCTGCCCAGCGCACCTGCCGTGGGCCCCAGCTCAGTCTCTGCACACGGCAGCCACTCAACCAATATGTGCCAACTTGATAAGGAGCGACACTCACACACAATCTCCAACTACATCTACTTTAAATGATGCTCCAGTGAATGGTCATTTGATCTGTAATGATAGCAAACAGTGGAACCCCCCTCAACTTTGGTTAGGCTAGGGCTCACTCCTGCAATCGCCCCAAGACTGGGTGTAGGACGTGGGTTCAAATAAAACCGTGAACTATAAGGTAAGACCCCGATGCTGCCACCACTGCCTCCGCTGACACAAGGCTTGCCACAGAGCTCCCAGAGCTTCTCTGTGGTTGCTGAGGGCAGCCATCCCCTCTCTGCCCTCAGGCAACAGTAGGCTCTTAAAGCCAGCATCAACCTAGGCCATGGTTTCATGAACAACGTAAGGACCACCTGTATGAGGGCTGCTATAAGTCAGAAATGATGTTTAGAGCTGTACACCTGCTGTTTCTCATCCTTAAGACAATCTTGCAAAGATAGGTATTGCTACGTTCACTTTATAGATAGTAAGACAACTGTTCAGAGAGGTTAAGTAACTTGCCCAAAGTCACACAGACAGTAAGTGGCCAAGTTTGGTCTGGAATCCACATCTTATGGCTATAAATCCCATGGTTTTCTCAACATTCCCAGTCCCTCCACATTCACTAGTTTTACTCACTCATTCCATCATTCAGTCAACAAACATATTTCAATCAAGGGGGGGATGGGAAATATTTCTGTGGAATTTCAGATCCAGAAGGTTTTAGGGGTTGGTAGAGGGGAAAAGGCATCCCTATTTGGTTCATCAGAGAGTGAAACTGCAGCCCGAGGCTGCAGAGTTCCTGGAACATGGCAGAGCTGGGAGGATCATGCCGGCCCGGAGGAGAGAGGCTCCCAAGCAGGAGTCCTAACCCACTCTTGGACCTGTCAACAGGGAGGGGCCCTGCCGGGGCTCTGGATCCCGGCTTTCCCCGTGTCCCAGAGGTTTACTGCAACACTGGCTCCCTCAGCCCCACACAGGGGCTCTTCCCCAGCGTCCTTCAGGCAAACCGCCCAAGGGCCCCCCAAAAGATGGCTGCTACACAAATCCAGTGCTGTGCGGCAGGGCTGCGACGGTCTTTAGTAACTTCCTTCCAGAGTTGTTCAGAACGGGTTTTTAAAAGAGCTCTAATCGAGCCATTCCTGACTCAATGGGCTGTCTCAGCCAGCACCTACAAAAGCATGAACACCCTTCGTGCAACGATATCTGGATTCCTAGATATCCTAGATTCCTAGATATCTGGATTCCTGCCAGCCAACTCGCAGGCAGTCGGCACAGCCCTCCCTGGAGCTGAGCCTCTGACCCTTTCTCGTGTCCCCCCACCGGCCACGGGAGTGCTCTGACCTCTGGCAGCTGGAACTGCTGGCCAACTCCTGCTGCTTCCTGTGCTGCTGATCACAGAGGAACAGGGAGAGGGGACTTCCGAGGTCTCTTCGAAATTTCAGCTTCAGAAATCAGCCCGAGGAGCTGTTTCTGCCAGTGCCAGTCTGTGGCCAACCTCATTGTCCTGACCAGGAACCAGGAGGACGCTGGTCAAACAATAAAAAAAGAGCTGGCCTTGGTTTGCTGAAGGCCTGTGTGAGCTTTCAGTGAAGGCCCTGCCTGTCTGTGGGTGGGGGTGGGGTGGACACAGCGGGGACCTGGAAGGAGCAGGCTATGGCACAGGGCATGCAGCATAGAAAATACTTCGGAAGATGGCGTGACTTTCTCCCTATCTGGCCTCTCTGCCTTGGCTCCCTTCACCCACTAATATATGTCCCTGCCAGTAATACCTCTTTGACTTGCATCTGTTGTGACGAGAGATACATTGTTCTTCATCCTCTCCCTGGGGTCCACTCTGAACCCAGACTCTGCAATTTCCTGAATGGCCTCTTCTCAAGTTTCCTGGGAGACAACATGGTATGCTAGAAGGTAGGTACCTTAAGAACGCAACCTGAATTCATACCTCCGACTCATAACATGCTATCTAGGTGAACTTGGGTAAGTTTCTTAGCATCTCTGGCCAGAATTTCCATGGGTGAGGCCTCTGGAAATGGCTGATTTCCAGTTAGGAAGAGAGGCAGGGAATGATGACGACAGCTCTGAACTTCTTCTTATTCCCTCCAAATCACCCAAAAGAGGTTCTTATGTCCCCTGGGCCGTCTGATCCTGTTGGACGGGGTGGCAGGAGGGGATGGGGGAAGGGGCTTGTATCATACTGGGATCTTGAATGAGCGGGTGCGGAGCTTAGGTCAGAAGGGGTGGCTTCATGCAAACAGGCGCCCGGCCACGCACTTCAGGGCAGAAGAGGATGAATGTTTCTGGAGCAAAATCCAGCCCTTCCCGAGGCCTACAGGCCCCACATGATCTGACCCCCTTCCCCGCTCAGACCACATCTCACATCTCATTCCCCTATTCCCCAAACCCTTGGCTCCAGCCACATTCTAGCAGTGCCTTGAGCACACAAACTTGTTGCCTCCCAAGGGCTTCTGCATCTGCTCTTCCTTCTTTCTGGGACACACTTCTGGATCTTTCCCTAGCTGGCCACTTTTCATCATTCCAGCCCCAGTTTAAATGTCCCTTCCTTGACCACCCTGTTCCCTCCCCATCGTTGCCTTGCTATATTTTATTTATAGCATTTTCATTATTTGAAATTATTGTCCTTTTCTGTTTATTACGTTTTCCCTACTTGAGTGTACACTTATGAGGGCAGGGACTTTTGTCTATTCTGCTCACTGCCATATTCCCAGTGCCTAGAACAGTGCTTGGCACATAGTAGGTGCTCAACAAGTATTTGTTCAGTGACTGAATGAACACATCTTAAAAAGTAGGCAATGTCCCATGTGGATTAAGTTTGGGAATGGAAGGATTGTTAAGACTGACGATAACTGTCGGGAGCCACCTGATCTCAAAGCATTCCTGCCTCCTCAGCCCTGGAGTGCGTTAGAAGCCCAGGATGGAGGGTACCGCTGAGTGGGGCTGGAGCACACGTGGCCCATGGAAACATCCATTCTCACTCCTCTCCTGCTGAAAGAGGACCAGCAGTGGGGAAGCTCGGGCCTGGGGCCATAAAGCAGGGAGTAGTGGGCGACCCCAGAGACAGCATCCAGGGACAAAACAGAGCTCAGAGCGGGGTGTCAGACGATGAATGCTGCATTTCCAGGGGGCCGGCAGTGAGGCTGAGTCCAGGCACTGAGAGGAAGACTGGCCACAGCTGTTGCTTCCTGAGGATGGGGTGGCTGCAGCCATGGATGGCCCCAAAGCATATGCCTGGAGAAGGGTGGGCACTTGAAGGAGGAATTTGGCACAATACCATCAGCCTTTCCCCATTACTCCCTCCCGCAGTCTCAACTGCACATTCCCAGGAAAACCACTGTGAAGTGGAGAAACCCTGGGTTTCTCCTGACTCACTCACCCAGGGACATTCAGCTTTGCCCTGTTCTCTCTGCAGAAAAAAACCCTGGTACTAGGGACCTGCCCTTCCTGCTCTCAGCCCTCCACTCCAGCCCAGGCACTTGGAAGTTTTCTCTGCATTAATTTCAGACTTTGTGTAAATATCAGACCTGGGTTTTTGGAAAGGAGTGTCCTTCGGCCCAAATTTTCCATCAGGCACCTTTCCTGGGGCAGGGATCTGGGGCCAAGAGCTAAGTTCCCTCCACTTGGCCCTGACTGCTAACCTGGCAGGACAGAGAGATCCTTCCTCTCTGGGAAGAGGCTGGGGGACCCAGCGGGACTCCTCAGTAGCCTCTTGGGTAGAAATTGAGCCCAGGTTTAAAAAGCAATCTCCAGTAAAGGTTTCTGGAAACCAAGAGTCCTGGTGGAAATGCCTGCTTGCCAGAAAGGACCACCAGGTATGGGGGGTTACAGCTGAATTCCCGGGCAAAGGAAGGCCAGATGCATGGCTGAAAGGAAACAAAGGGTGCCCAGCCCAATCCTTTAAACTTTTGGGGCAGCTGCTCAGGTTCTTGGAGTTCAGTCCTGGGATCCAGTCAAGGGTGAGAAAGAGATGGGTTATTTGGAGTCAAACCTCATTCTTTTCACCCTAATTTGCATCCCCTGCTCCCAGTACAGAAAATATCCATTTAGCTCCTTCTGGGTCATGTTCTTCTTTGAGAACTGATGGGCGCTATGGACACAGTTCTCAGGAAGTGTTGTCCACACTCACAGGATTCTGTGTGTTATTTCAGGGTATTCACAGAGCACTCCTTCTGTGCAGCAATGAATTAACCTTGCCCAGAAAAGGGTCTGGGCCCTGCCCTTGGCGGCCAGGACGTAGCTTTCAAGCTCTTGGAATGTCTTGCCTAATAAGTGTCTTTGTCTACCTGGGGGCCTTGGGCCATGCCGGATAGTCTATGCTGACAGTGTGATGTATGGTGGGGGCCTTGGGCCGCAAGGTGGCAACTTGACCTCTGGAGGGGCTGGAGACTAAGGTCACCATGCCCACATGACCAACCTCCAATAAAAACCCTGAACACTGAGGGTCACGTGAGCTTCCCTGGTTAGCGACGCTGGTGGTGGCACGTATGTTTGCTGGTAGAAGTAAGTGCTGCCCACACAGCCCCTCTGGGAGAGGACAACTGAAAGCTCACGCCTGGCCTCTCCTAGACCCTGCCCTATGTGCTCCGTCCCTTCGCTGATTCTAATCTGTGTCCTTTCACCGTAATCAACCGTAACTGTGAGTACCATGGCTTTGCTGAGTTCTGTGAGTCCTTCTAGCAAATTACTGAATCAGAGGGTGGCCTTGGGGACCTTCCCAAATGGCACCTTTCCTGCTTCTTCAGATCCTCACGTCCTGCCCAGGATGGTTCAGTGTTGTCTGAGTGGACAGGGGACAAGACCTCTTCATCTCCCGGTCATCCTTCCAGGACACTGCTTTCCCTTCTGGGCAGACCATTCTTTCCGGCCCTCATGTGGCAGGAATGATTGCCTTTCATCCAGAAAAGTCCCAGGCACTTCCTGGCTTTCCTCCCTCTCCCCTTTACCCTGTCAACCACCCAGCACGCGGAAGGCTCTGTGTACGTGTGAGGGGAGCTACACATGGACCAGCTGTGACGCCATCCCAGGGGCTCACTGTGTGGGACAGGGGATGGGATCAGTGAACAAAGCCTCCAACGTAAGGAGAGTCTCTCTCAATGGGGGGCAGAGAGAGGGGGCTCTAGGAGCTGAGAGGGTGCAGAATCTGCATTGCCCTGGCTGGGGGATCCCAGAGAGCTTTGAGGAAGAGGGGGCATTTGAAAGCGCCTTGGCGGGCAGATAGGATGCATATGTGCAGAGATGGGGAAGGGGCGTCTAGGGGGAAGGGGCTGCACACACAAAGGTGTGCAGAGACGAGCAGGTCTGAGTGGTGTAGGATCAAATAACGCTGGAGACGACGCTGGGCCAGACTGCAACGGGAGTTTGGCTTCACTCTGTCAGCACCGGGGGGGCTCCCAGTGTTTCAGAGAATGACCGAGGTACATGTCAGGAGGAAACTGCAGCCCTCGCTCTCTTTGCTGGCTGGCCCCTCCTCCATGAAGCCCCCCATAATGCCCCCATCATGACGGAGTTGACGTGCCTCGATCACAACAGGAGCACACGCTGCCTGTGGCACTTGTCTGCCTCTGCAAGGAGACTGTGCCCACCAGGGCGTGCACCGGGTCTTGCTCATCCTTGGGTCTTCCCTCGCCCATAGCACCTGTCACAGCGACTTCCTCTAGAACCTGCCATGTACTGAGGCTTGATTCCACGCCAGGCACCGTGCCCATCAGCATTTTGAACATATCCATCATCTCATTCAGCCCTCACAGTAGTCCCAGGAGGGGCGCCCTGTTACCAGTCCTATTTTAGAATCGAGGGGACAGAGGCTCAGAGGGGGCAAATAACTTACCTCAAATGCCAAAGCCAGTGGGTGTCGGAGCCAGGATTCAAACCAGATTGGTCTGACTCCAAAAGCTGGGCTCTTGACCTCTCCCCGGCTTCCGGAGTATGTGCCAGGAACAGTGTAGGGCACTGAAGACGGCACCCCCCTCCGAGGTCTGTTCTACTTATCAAAAGGCCTCTGACAATCTGTCTGCAGCGTTATTAAATCGCGGACGCGAGTCGCAGACATTGCGGGGTGCCTGCTGAACAAGGGCTCTGCGAACGGAGCAGGTTCAGCTTCGAAGTTGGACTCAAAGGACCAAGGCACCCCTGGGCTACAGAAAAAGGCTTTGAACCCCAGGAGAGGCAAAGACTTGCTCTCTGCGCCCCTCCCAGACCCCCTCCGACTCCCGACTTGTCCCAGAACAGTCAGCAAATGGCTGCAAACATTGACATGGCGTTGCCTCCCCCTCGGCTGCCTCCCTTTCCAGCTGTCTCTGGCATGTCCCAAGCTCTCTGCCAGCCCTCCCTGCTGTGTGACTGTCCCCTGCGAGGCTGTCGGGATTGTACTGCCTAACAGCCTCCCAACAGGATGCCAGGGCAGCTGCTTTCACGAAAGTGCTTTCTAGGGACTCAGGCTCTCTGCCGCCTTTCACTTCCTTGCAGTTAGCGTTTCTTCACTGACACCGTCCTTGCAAGAAAGCTACCTTTCCTGACTTTTAAAATTTGACTCTTTTTCTCTCCTAAATTGTGGTCAAATAAACATAACATAAAGTTGCCATCTTAACCATTTTTAAGTGTATAGTTTAGCGGCATTAAGTATTCACATTATTGCACAACTATCACCACATCCATCTCCAGAACTCTTTTCGCCTTGCAAAACTGAAACTCTACACCCCTTTAACGATAAGCCCCCACTTCTCTCTCCTCCCCGCCCCTGGCAACCGCCATTCTACTTTCTGTCTCTGTGCATCTGACTACTATCTTTGCTTTTGAGGAGAGAAATCACCAGCCCTATCCAACACAGTATCTAGATACCTTTGTGTGCTATTCCAGTTGAACACATTCCATTTTTTTTTCTGGAGTGCTTTACATATCCAGGGAAGCCTTTACATGTACAAGGTCCTCCCAGGTACTACATTGCCTCAGCAACCTAGGACGCCTTCACACACTCCACAGAGGAACTGTATCTTCATGAGGTTAGGCTCTAAAGCCCACACAAGGCAGAAACCAGGTATGATCAAAATTTCCCTTTAACATCTCTTAGGAAGGCACCATGTTGGAGACCCCCCTGCTATCTCCCAGTGAGTCCAGCACAACCATCCTTCCTCCATTGCTGGGTCAGACTATTGTTTCTTCATCTGAGCAGCAAATGAATTGGTTGGCTTGTTACAAGGGCCATGTTGTATGAGAAATACACATCATCAAACACCAGACACCCACTTGGTGTCTCAGGATGCCATGCCATGAGAAGAACAAGCGAATTGAGGCCAACTCTGGGAATAGCAAATTTGGGTCTGTTGTCTCTGGCTCACGAGGGACACACGCCCATCGGGAACAGCACCTGCGGAGTGTCTCACTGAAGTGTTCTCTCCTCAACGACATGACGCTGTGCTGGAGTTAAGCCTTAAACCCATTTGAACTTGGTGGAGCAGCTGTGCTGATTTTCCCTGATGGAAAAATTCACCCACAGTTGCACTGTCAGCTGCAGCGCTGAGGCAGAGAGCCGGGGCTCTCTGCATCATCCTGCAAGTGGTTTTAATTGCACGCATGTCTCTTTCCTACCTAGGCTGAGCTCTCTGAGAGCAGGGAAAGCTTCTATTCCTCCTTTTCTATCCCCTACTGTGTCCAGTATAGAGCCTGGCACATAGAGCATTGATGTATGCAAAATTGTTTACTGACTTGGAAACATGTTCGTACTATCCCATAAGCAACAAAAAAGCAAGCTGCAAAATAATATGTAAAAGAAGACAATTCCATTCTACTTTTCTATATTATCTATTCATGGAAAAGAAGCCTAGAAAGACAGGCAGAAATTTAATTCTGGTTTTCTTTGGATAGCAGGTTTATAGCAGATTTTTTTCCATGTTGAGCATTTTTATTTCCTAAACTTTCTATGATGTCCTTTATTATTTTTTTTTTAAGGAAAAATGTTCCTAAAAATAAAGTAAAATTTTGTGTCCTTTAAAAAATCTACATTCAAGACAATCACAGGAGAAAATAAACTCCAGCCCTGGCAGGCCATCAGGAGAACTGGACTTTGTGTGTCAAAGCCAATGACTGGTCACCTCAGTGGCCGAGGTGGCAGTCTGCTGGCGGTATTGGGGGGCAGGTAAGCGTCTCAGTGGGGTAGAAAGTAAGCTATGTGTTCGAACTCTCACAAATCTGCTGGGAAACAATTTTCTTCTGTCCTGGTGTTCAACAGATTCTGGGCCCAGGGTCTTTCCAGCTCACGGCCTCTGTCTCCTGAGGGTGGCCCTGACCCTAAGCCAAAGGAATCCACATGAATTCTTCAGCATGCTGAGCAGGAATGAACAGGCCTTTACATACACACTGTGACTAGTGGGGCCCAGACCAGGTGAGAGGCCTCTTTGCTTCCTTTTCTTATGCTAGAGGTCAGGGTGAAGGGTGAGAAATTCACCTTCTTTCTGAGCATAGTGCATGAAATAGCCAGGCAGCCATGAACTTTGGCATCAGACAGTTATGAGTTCAAGTCCGGGCCCTACTGCTTACCAGCGATGCCTCAATTTCATCATCTATAAAAGCGGGATAATTAGCCCCACTTCATAGAGCTTTCTGCTGCTTCAGTGCAGTGTGTGTGCACAGGGAGCTCAGCTCAGATCACGCGAGAGCGTTTACATCCTTCCTACCTAACTTGCCCGGTCTCCGGTTAGCATTAAAGTGCTGAGCGATGGGAGAGTGCCTCATTTGTTTAATCCATCTACCTGATACAACTTCCTTTAAATCTCTCAGAGGAAGCACAGGTCTAAGACACAGCAGCAAGTCGATGAAGGGTGTTATATACTGAATCGAGCCCTCCTCACCACAAAAAGATGTGTTTAAGCCTAACTCCCAGCACCTGTGAATGTGACCTTATTTGGAAGCAGGGTCTTTGCAGATGCAATCAAGTTAAGATGAGGTCATTAGGATGGGTCCTTAACCCAAGATGACTGGCGTCCTTATCAGAGGGGAAGATGGCCATGTGAAGACCCAGACACCGGCAGGACGCCAAGTGACAACAGAGGCAGAGACTGGAGTGAAGCGGCTACAAGCCAAGGAGCCCTGAAGATTGACGGCCTTGACCAGAAGCTAGGAAGAGGCCAGGAAGCATTCTCCCTACAGATTTCAGGGGGAGCATGGCCCTGCCAGTACCTTGATTTTAGATTTCTCGCCTCCAAAACTGAGACAATAAATTTCTGTTGTGTTAAGCCACCCAGCTTGTGGCACTTTGTTACAGCAGCCCGAGGAAACAAATTCAATACAAAGGGTAACTTTTTATTATAATGCCACTACACATTTAAAAACTTCTTAATAAAGGAGATTCCTCAATCTCACGTGGCAGTCAACCTCCAGGTCACTTAGCACTTTTGGGAAAGCTATTTCTTATGTCTAATCTGAATCTCTCCTTTTGTCTTTTTTCAGTGGAGACAGAATATTTCATGTCTTGGGATCGTTATTTTCCTTTACTTTTTATTTTTTTAGACAGAGTCTCGCTCTGTCACCCCAGCTAGAGTGCCATGGCATCAGCCTAGCTCACAGCAACCTCAAACTCCTGGGCTCAAGTGATCCTCCGGCCTCAGCCTCCCAAGTAGCTGGGACGATAGCCGTGCACCATGACACTTGGCTAATTTTTTCTATTTTTAGTAGAGACGTGATCTTGCTTTTGATCAGGCTGGTCTCAGACTCCTGAGCTCAAGAGATCCTCCCACCTTGGCTTCCCAGAATCCTAGGATTACAAGTGTGAGCTACTGCGCCCGGCCCTTGGGATTATTCTTGATGGATCTTTCTAGATCTTTCTCATCTGCCCTTCTGCTTTGAATCCGATCTTCGTGACTTTCTTGGTCTGGCTTCCTGACCGTCAAGCTATCATCAGGCCTCTCCGCCTCCCTTCCATCCCCGCTGATACACAATTTCTCTATTTCCAACAGAACCAGGAGAAGAGAGAACCATATCCCACATCCTGCCTTTTATTAAGGAAAAATCCCAGAAGTGAAAGTTTTTTCAAGGTTTCTGTCCTGTCCGGACTCAATGCAGCTTTTCTTCTAAGGTACACATAGGACAAGAAAGACCAAAGTTTCAGCCAGAGCCAGAACCGAGTCTGTTCAGCTGCCTTAACCTGCTCAGAACCATCAGAGGTCCTTCTGGTGCATTGAGAGTTCTCCACTGCCAGTCCCAGGAGAGGAGGACGGGGGACAGAGAGGGAGATCAGAGGGGCCGCAGGCAGCTCCCACCCCTGCACCAGCCCCCACCTCCACATCCCTCCCGATAGCAGGGCCACACTGGCTGGCAGTCAGAACACCTGAAGAGGGATTCTCGCTCATGTGTCCTCTGTAGTGTGGTCCCACAGAACGGTTGAAGGAGCGGGGTACAATCAGGGCTGACACGTAAAATTGCAAAGGCTGTGCACTGCACAATTCCAGGGGCCTCTATTCACATGGACCACGATGGAATGGCACCCTCTGGAGTTATGCAATGTGGGAGCCCTGGGTACAACAGGGCCTGCTGCGGCTACCAGGCCTATCAGGAACTAGACCTGGCTTTCATCACCTGACCTGTCCCCTAGCTGAACAGGTAGACAACATGTGGCTCTTCTCGCATTCCTGAGGTCCCTTTCTGCTGCGAGATGGTGCAACTATCTTAAGAGCATAAATGGGAAGGAAAGCAGCTGAGGAACTTCATTTTGGGCAAAAGGAGGCAGTCACAGCTAAGACAGGATCACCTATCAAAATGTCAGGTTCAGAGATGCCAGGAACCGGTCTGGGGATATTCTTAGTCAACAGCAGCTACTGCTCGGACAGTGCTTGCTCTGTGCGCGGTACTGTGGTTTAGCTGCATTATCTCATTTTTACCCTCCCCACAAACCTGTAGGGTGAGAGTCATTATACTCAATTCACAGATAAGGACACTGAGGCACAGCAAGACTAATCCACTCTGTCAAGGTCACACTGCTGATGAAGCGACCAAACTGGGCTTGGAGCCCTGCGACCTGACCCACTCCTAGAAGACAATGGCCTGATGGGTTCTTTTGTGAGCCCAAGTGCTGGATGTGACCTTCCTGAGCTGGGAATAAAAATGTTGGTGACAATGTGCTGGAGTCACCAGCACAACTGAGCAAAGACAAGACGGAACTGGAGGTTCAGGAAGCCCCGCCCCTGGGGTGGAGGTGAGGTGTCATTCAGGGTGGACAGTGATGGCTGAGGGGAGGGGCCCACTGAGGTCCCCCGCCGTGAAGACTCCGGGTGGCCAGGGACACCACCTGTTATTCTCTGTCCCATCCCCAGTGCCTGGCCTGCTTCCTACCCTGCAACAGACGTGCTGGGACCCTGCAGCTCGAAAGCCGCAAAGGGAACGAGATGAAAGATGGCCCACGGTGTCTGCTGTGTAGCCCAGCGACAGAACTTGAGGCTCCAAAGGCAGAAGGAACTAAAAATACAAATTTATTCCTAAAGGCAGTGGCTCCCCCATGATGTCTACTAAGGGAAGCTGGGAAGATGCGGGGCTGGCCTATGGCAGTGGCCATCCCTCTCTTCAGCTGGGTCATCGGTCCCTCCCTCTCGTGGCCGAGCGTGAGCTGGCCCAGGTGGTGGCCGTTCTGACTGTGCAGAGTCCCTGAGCCATGGCCAGGGTGAAGGCATATTCTTTTCTGGGTCCCAGAAAAGACCCTGAATCACTAGCTGTGCCCCTCCTGACCCACCACTCTGGCTCCTGTAGGGTGTCATAGACCAGCCCCCAGACTCCCTGGAGCAGGGTGTGAAAAGCACTGGGCTCAAGTTGTCTGTCCAGCCCACAGACTTGCCCTGAGCACCTCCTGTGTGCCAAGCATTCCTGGGCGCTGGACACACCATGGGCAAGGCAGACGGGGCTCCTGTCGCCAGTCCATGAAGTTTTTATTCTTGGTGGAGCGGCGAGGGGCAGACAGCCGCCATGGAAATCAAGCAACTAGACACGTCCAGACAATGATAAGCTAAAAGAAAATGTAACAAAGGGTGGCCAGGGCGTGGGGTGGGCAAAAAAAGCTTCCTGGAGGAGGCAACATTTGAACCTGAAAGACCAGAATAAATCAGCCATGCAAAGCCCTGTGGGAAGAACATCCAGGCAGGGGACAGAGAGTGCAAAGGCCCTGAGGAGGGAAGGAAATGGGAGGCCATTGGCTGGAGAGTGATGGGGAGGAGGGGACACCAGCCAGCTCTAGGGCTTACTGGCCAAAGAAGGGGACTGGGCTTGATTCTAAGCATGACTGGACCTTCTCTAAGGTCTTCTAAGAACCTCTGCAGTCCCCAGAGAGCTGAGAGGGATGTGCAAATAATCTTGATCTTGCTACTTGCATCTGAGAGCAGTCACTCCACACACTACTTGCAGCAACTAAGAAGGGGGTGGGATTCCCATTTTCCAGCCACTGACGGTTGTCAGAGCCTTATCTGGTATATACAAGTCATGCTGACCCCACCATAGAGAAACCCAGAGCCCCTGAGTCATTCGATGGCAGATGGAGCTCCCAGAGAGGAGGGCAGATGGGAGGGTCTGAGTGGGGCACTCCTCCCGCACAGGAGGCGGTGTGAAGGCAATCCAAGCAATCAGGGCCCTCAAGCCAGGGGGCCATCTCTGCAAAACATTAATAAACAAGTCATAGCAGAAGCCTGCGTGGGTTGCCTTTAAGAAACCAGTAGGAATCCCAGAAGGAGGCTGCTTTAGGGGGATGGATGGCCCAGGGAGGGGTGAAGAAGCCCTGTGGCTGGGCCCTTGGGCCTGGAGTGGGGGTGATGTCCACGGATAAGGGTGAGGATGGGAGGCAGAGACAAGCATGCAGACAGGGCACCTCTCTGCTCAGCTCTAGGGGCCACCGTTCACCCGCTGAGGGTGCTGTTCAGACTGGCACCCCCTGGAGTTGCCCAACAGAACATACAGGGTTAGACCCGCAGCTCACACAGGGGACTGGGACAGCCAGGCTTGCATAGACAACACGTCCAGAGGCGGGAATCAGCTGAAGCAGCGCCACTCTGCCCTGGTAGGCCACACTGAATGCTCCACTCTCTCCTCATGTCTTTTAAATCCAGAAAAATGGAACTCAAAGGAGCATCCGGCACGGCCAACCTTTAAAGGAAGGTTGCAGGTGTGCGGTGGAAGGGGGGCTGGGGGGCCGGGGAGGGGGTCAGGGGGAGCGGGCTCGGCTCGCTGGGTCAGTGACTGTGCTTGAGATTTGGGATTTTAAGCCGTACTGGTAGGGTCTCCCCCTTCCCGGGGCTTGCCCCTTGGCTCTGGTGCCCCCACCTCATTCCTGCTGCAGGATCGACCTGGCCTACTGCCTGGATCCGCATCTCTCTACACTGCAGTCCCTCAGTCTGCCACAGGGGAAAAGAGCTCCCTGGTAAATTCAATTTGGGGAACTCGATGGAGATTTCCAAAGTCCATCAGCATTTGAGAAACCCTGCAGCAAACGGGCCCATTTAATTTTGTTTAACCCTGAGTTTCTGGGGGCTGAGACCCTTTCTACGTGCCATGCCTATCGCTGAGCTTGGACGGGATGTTCTGCAGAACCCACCTTGGGGACCTGGGCCTCGCTCCTAGGGTCAATTGTGCTTCAGTCCAAAGTCAAGAGCAGCTGTGTTGGCAGCAGGGACCCTGTCTCAGACAGGAAAGAGGCGGCAGGGGAAGCAGGCCTTGACCTTCTCACTCCCCTGAAGGACAAACCGGGGGCAGAGGCTGTAGTTCTGCCTTTGCGGAGGGGAGGGCCAGTGACCCAAGACGCAGGACTGGAGAGAAGAGCTTAGAACCCAAGCACCTGGAGGAACTGCTCTGGGCTTTAAAGTTGGGGCTCACAAACCAGACCCCATAGGAATCACCTGGGGCGGTTGTGAAACACACAGATTTCCCGCCTCCCCATCTCACTGAGGCAGAATCTCTTGGGGCACATTAAGGCTCGGGCACCTGCATTTCTCAAAAGCTCCTCAGATGCTTCTAACTCCAGGGACTGAAGTCTATGTCCAGTGACAGCCTCCACGCCCCTTTGTCAGTGTCTTGTAAGGCTAAGAAACATCACTATGTCCCTGAGTCATGGTAAAATCCAGGTGTTCCCCTGAGCCACCTGGATGCGCAGGTGGAAGCGAGAGGCTGGTGGAGGGAGCACCTGGTGGGGGAGGGAAGGAGTGGGCCGAAGGTCAGGCCAAGGGTCCAGACTTTGCCGGGAAAAATCCCCCTATACCAGATGCGAGGTTGCAGCTGGGACAAGGAAGCCAGGTTCCCTGAGGGCGGTGGGAGGCTGGGTTCCCCCTTGCCTTGGACTTTTCTCTTATGAAGGTTTTTTCCCCAAAAGCAGCCCTGGAACTGGTGAGGACATGGAGGGACAGAGCCAGAAGATGTCCCACAGGTGAACAATGGGTGGCCCTAGGACCAAATCTGTCCACCCTCGGGTTCCGATTGGGTGGTGCAGTGTTTCTGCCATCTGATGCCTCCTTTTACTGGCTTGAATGGGACTTGCGGGGAGAGGGGAGGAGCCTCTTGGAAGCCGGGTGGCAGGCGGTGGCCCTGCCCAGAGCAGCCTGTGCCCCCATCCAAGTGCCCTCCCCCTCTGGACTCAGCCTCCCATCTGCACAATGAAGACGGCGGTGTGGCAACCCCTCAGTCCCTTTCTGCCTGCGCTTTCTGACTCCATGAAACAGACGCTCAGGGAAGCTTGACCATTTACCCAAATCCACACCTTTGGCTAGCGGCTTTCAGTCAGGCCTAATTTACCATGGCCTCAACTCCATTTTACAGGTAAGAAAGTGGAGGTGTTCAATGACGTGCCTGCGTTGAGATAAGTCTCTGGTTCCTGATCCTGATTTGGTTCTCTTTCCGTAGCTGGGCTTTCTTCAGCTCCGATGATCCCCAACTCTCGGCATCGTCACCGTGCGGTTGCTATATCCACTGTGCCCTCTAGAGGACGCTGTTGTCTGGGTGCTGTAACCTGACCTGGCACTTACTGGGAACCACCCCGAATCCTGGGGGGCTTGGGAGGGATGGAGGAGTGGCAAAGTTATGGATTACCCATCTGGGTATTATGGTGTTCTTGTCAAGAACTGGTCTGTCCATTCATTCACTCAACTAGCCTGGTGTGTGTGCCTGGCACTGGGTTAGGTACAGTGCACTCCAGACACAAAAGGTCTCTGCATTGGCTTTAAGGCACCCCCACAAGGGACATCCATGGGCAGTGGGATCTCACCAGATCTTGGCCTGTGACAGGCCTTAGTATCCTGATCTGTGTAGATCAGGAACCCAAGGCTGAGAGATGAAGCAGTTTCCCCTCGGTCATGCAGCCACTCAGTGCCCAGTTCATGTGACTCCCAGCACAGTGCTCTTCCACTGAACACACTGGAGGACAGCGCCCAGCAGGCTCCCCGCCAGAGCACACCCTCCCCACTTCGACTCCTTGCTGAGAGTTGTGTGTGGGGGAGATGCTGACATCACCCACTGCCCCGCCCAGCAGAAGGGATTGCTATGGCAACCCTGCCCCAAACAATAATTTTCTTTGGCTTCGTGATCACATGACTGAACCTGTTGATGCTGTAATTTTCCATACTGGGACCTTTAAAACCCTCAAAGATAATAACAACAGCTGCCATTTTATTGTAGACCTACTTGAAGCTAGGTCCCTTATCTGCTTTATCTTGAGCCCTCACAACTGCCCAGCCAGTCCATTTCACAGATGCAGAAGCTGAGGCCCAGATAGGATAACCGACTCGCCAAGGGCACACAGCCTAGATCTGGGCCACCAAAGCCTGCGTTCTTTCTACTTTACCACTGTGGCCCTGCCTGTTGTTTTTTCTTCTAATTTGTCGTCTACGACCCTCCCTCTGGCCCTCCTACCCACAGTCTCCCTGCCGTTCCGCACGGTTGGGGGTGGCCCAGTCCAGTAACCAAATGAAGGTCTGGAGCAGGGTTTCTCAACCTGGGCACCCTCGACATTTTGGGCCAGATAATTCTCTATTTTGCATGTGTGTGGGAGGGTGCTGCCCAGTACAGTGAGATGCTTAGCCGCATCCCTGGCCTCTACCCACTCGATGCTAGTAGCATCCCACTCTCCCACGGTGACAATAAAAACGTCTCCAGTCATGGCCAAATGTTCCCAGGGGTGCAGAATAACCCCCAGTTGAGAACCACTGCCTCAGAGAAATGAAGGGTCAGTGTCAGTTGCAGCCTGTCTTCCCCATCAGACTGCGAGTAGGCAGAGGGCAGAAGGGAGAGTGGATTTATTTGCTGCTGTGTTACCCGCAGCTAGCATGGTATCTGGCACGCAGCAAGTGCTGCTGAAAGAATGACGCATGGATGAATGAATGAGTGGTCTCTGTCGGCAC